>JAZBGZ010001461.1:1910-16628 GCA_037414795.1 Stenodera caucasica | reverse complement strand
GAAAAAAATCAATAATCTTTCGTGCTTTTAACGTAAAAACAATTATAAAACAATTAATTTATCATTAATTACTGTCATTAAAAAATTCAATTTCAAGAAATATGCAAAAATTTTAATGGTTTTTCAATTGGTTCCTACTAATGATTACATTCATGTTTCGTTTGTACGAAATAAATTATAAAGATTCATCTATGTGGTGATAGCAGGGAAACTTCTTTTTCTTGGTTGGCCAAAAGAAGTTAGACATATATTGATTAAAATTAAAAGGTAGTTTATTTTTATGTCTGAGATGATCTTCCAGTGGAACTGAAAACGTAAATTGTGCGTGTGTTTATATTGATAAATATCGACGTTCTTATTGTGAATTGTGTTGTTTTATCATAAATAAATCATAATGAGTGAAACAAACAGTGATGATCAACAATTTTGTCTTAGATGGAATAATTTTCAAGCAAATATTACATCACAATTTGAGGCATTAAGAGATGATGAGGATTTTACTGATGTTACAATAGCATGTGATGGACAACGTCTACAAGCACATAGAGTAGTATTATCTGCATGCAGTCCATTTTTCAAAGAATTATTCAAAGTAAGTCCTTTGTTAGAAAATTGCTTTTTTTCTAGTGTTGTTATTATCTTAATGATCTACAATTAAGGCTAATAGTGGGGGTATTTATATATTACAGGGCGTTGACGTTCTTTTTGTGTGGCAACACTGACTATAATTCCCGCGAATTTTTGAAATAATCACTAATTCAATTTTATTATAATTCCAGACTAACCCCTGTTCACATCCGATCATTTTTATGAGAGATGTTGAAGCACGTCATATTACCGCCTTGATGGAATTTATGTATGCTGGTGAAGTGAATGTAGCTCAAGCTCATTTATCTGGATTTTTGAAAACTGCAGAATCTTTAAAAATACGAGGCTTAACTGATACAACAACAAATGAGGAGATTGTTCGACAAAAAAACGAAATGCTAAAATCTAATAGTAATAGTAATAATAATAATAATAGTAATAATGATAATAATAGCAATAACAATGATACAAAATCAAACTTAACAAGTAATAGTAATACTAATATTAGCACGAATAGTAGTACTACAACATCTAGTCAAGATATTATGAGTATTACGGCAATAATTACAACAACAGCAGCAACAACAACACCATCAACATCATCATCGTTATCATCATCATTACCATCATCATCAACAATCGCAACAACAACAACAACGACAATTCCATCACAATCAATAGAAATCGATCAATCGAAACAAATTTCTAGTCCACCTCCTAAACGACAATGTAAATCAGAATCAGATTTATCACGTTTGAAACAAATGAAAAACAATGATAATAATGACGATAATACAATAATGCAACTGGAAGCATTCAATATACAACAGAACGATAATAATAATCATAATCAAATTGAATTGAATAATATTAAAGCTTTATTACAACCAAAACTTGAATTGCCAGATTATTTAAGTGATGATGATAATAAAGAATTAGGTAATATTTATGCAACACCCGCCGATGTTACAGAATTGGCAGGTAATGAAGATTTATTTTTGACAATTTCTTACTATTGTAATTAATTTTATAAATTTTTATAGGCGGTATGGAGATCATACCTCAAATGACTTCATACAGTAATTTGAAAGAAGCTGTACAAGAATCAGTACAACAGAGTAAGTATCTTCAAAAACTTTAGCCTTTATTGAGTAAAATTTTCAAAAATTTCTATAATAAGTCTGAAGATATGCAACCAATAATTCTCATTTCAGAAGAAAAATTTCAATTTATTCTGAATTGTGTCTAGTCTCTTCAATATTGTAGTAATTTTAATGCTTGGTTCTTGTTTTGTTCTCTTCTTATCTGTAGAAGTTGTCTATTATTGTTTCAACTAGTTTTCGACCTCATAGCTGGGGTCCAGCGCTCTTTTAATTAATTAATTGCTGAATTAATTGATCAGTTGAGTCAATTTATATGAATATAATTAAAAGTAGAGTCGTGCTTGCAACGATAATTTGAATTTCTTTTAAATTATAAGGCAAAAACAAAAAATATACGAAAACCAAAATTTTTGAAAATTTGTTGCAGGCGGCGACGCACGTAAACTTCATTCGCTGGACCCCAGGCCATGTGAAGAATGTGGACGAGTTTATAGTAATTTATCAAATTTACGGCAACATATGAAATTGATACATTATCCAACAATTGTGCAATGTCCGATATGTAAAAAACCATTCAAAACAGATTTATATTTGAGACGGCATTTAAGTAGTGCCCATGATGGTTATTATAATACTAGTAATAATCGGAATATTAATATATTGGAGAATACAACAGTAAGAAATTTCGCAGTACCAACAACACCAACAACAACAACATTAACGACAACACCAACAACGACAACACATAGTTATAAGAGTTTTTGCAAAAATGACTTGAAATACGAACTAAGAAGTGCTACATAAATTATTTTAAAATATATAATCACGTTTTTTTTTACTAAATTAAGCGGCTATGATGACTTGTATTCATTTTTACAAGTTAAAACTTAAGGAAAAATTGTACCTTTTAATTCATTTTGTGATGATGATAATAAGAATAATAAAATTAGTAGCTGTAATCGATAGAATTAAGAATAAATTCCATTTACAGATCATATTTAATTATTATTATTATTTTTTAATTAGTTTCGATAAATTTTAGATATTAGAGTTCGAAAGAGACGTTCGACGAATAATTGGACGCATTTATCAACAAAAAACGATAACTTCGGGGAATTACCAGACAGTCCATCAGCACCATACGAAAATCGTGATGTTTCTCGAAAAAATCGATTGGTGATTATCAAACTTCTCATAATCAACTTTGTTAAGTGATTAAAATTTCAGATTAAATTAGGTGATGGTATTGAGATTCATGAAGAGCAATTACGCAGTGTGAAATGGAATGATTATAGGAAATTGACACGTGGTTTAGCGACAATTTTATTTAGTCCAGCTGAATTAGCTACATGTTCAGTAACAGGACAACGATGGAGTCGAGCTGGAAGTGGTGAACGTCCAGTGAAACCAGCATTAGATCGTTCTAAAGTCCAAGCAATTATTTGTAAGGAATTAATCAAATACAAAATTTTTTTTTTGAGAGAGATTGTTGGAATTTATAGCTTATGTCGCTACCCGATTTCCAATGGTTGAAATAAGTCGGATTAAACAAGTGTTGGCTTATAAATGCAAAGAAAATTCAACAGCATTTAGAATGAAAGCTGTACGTTATTATGAGTGAGTAGTCAATTGTTTTATTATTATCTAAAATTTGAATTTCTCCCTATTTATTCTTACAGAGATCAACATTCGAAATAAATGAGATTTGAGTGTGATTAGTATTTAGAAGTGCAATGTGTCAAATAATAGTTGAAATTATATCAATAAAGTGTGCGTGATTTATCAAATAATAAAAATGAAAATTTCGACGAAAAGTGCCTGGAATGCAGCGAATTCATTATAATACAATGATAAATCACTAACACTAAACTCATAGATAATAATTTAAACTATTTTATGTATTTTATCCGTTATGTGTAATTTTTGTTTTTGATTTCATAAATATATTTATTTATTATTTAGCTGATTGAATTTTCATTCACTTCTTCAAGGTATGCAACAAACAATTCGTTGAGTATAGAGTCGACGATCCATGAGTTGACACAATCACTAATGATTATAATATTCAATCAAAATGACTATATTATAATTATTATGATTTATTAGTCACTCAGAAGTACTCGAAAGAGTTTATTTATTATTTTTGTACTCATTTTTTTATCATTTTTGCGATAAATATTAAATATGAGAATCAATTTGTATGGAATGAGTTAGACACAATATTACTAGAATTTGGTAAACTACTATTACTAGAAGTTGGTAAGCCTAGGGGGGAAATCATCATTTTTGTCAGTAAATGGATATAAACGTATTTAGTTCGGGACTTTTCTCGAATGTTGTTAGTAATTTTATAGATTATGTTTTATCAAGTCTTATAAGCGAACAGAAAGTTCAAAAAGAAATTTTCGAAAAGATTATCCACAAAAGAATAGAGAGTAAGTTGAATTAATTTTAGAAATATTTGTGTCTATAAATAGAATATTTGTTCCATGCTAAAATGGAGGTTATCAAAATTGGGAAGTGGGGTTTTTTGTTATCAAATATTTGCCCAGTCTTATTATTTCAAATTAGCACACATCATCAAATCATCACTGAGGCAATTTTCAGTTAATTGATCATTTAATTTATTGACGAACAGAATGTCCGTCTTCAGAATAACTCAAGTTCGCTATCAAATATTCGAATTCTTATGGTAACCTCTAGACTCTAGACTCTAAATAATAGAACTTTATCGAATTTTCAAAATCTGTATTCGAAAAAATTCAATTTATACTAGATGAGCTTTTACATAATTGCTCAACTTCGACGAAGTGCTGAATTTTATTAATTTCTAGAAAATATGTGGGATTGGTTGAAAAGTCTTGTGAACAATCCAATTGTGGAATGTGAAAACGCATTAGGTTAGACAGAAAATTACATACTTCTATTTTCTAAAGACTTGTCTGATTTTTTTTGTTTTGTTTTGTAGAACCAGATAATTCAACAATTGAAGAAACAAAATGTTTCAATATTTTATTATTAGGTGAAACTGGTGTTGGAAAATCGACATTTATCAATGGCTTTGCAAATTATTTAACATATGAAACTTTACAAAAAGCTGAAAGTGGTGATTTTGAAATTTTAATACCGACAAAACTTGCATTAACTGATAGAAATCGGCGACGAACTATTGTAAATGTTGGTAATATTGATAATAATGAAAATCAAGAAGTCGGTGCATCAGCAACACAAAATATAAAAACTTACCTATTTCCAATTGAAAATAACAATGAAATCATTTATTTACGTTTAATTGATACACCTGGTATGGGTGATTGTCGTGGTTTCGAACAAGATGACCGAAATTGCGAAAATATCCTAAATTATTTGACACAATTAAAAGAATTGCATGCTGTTTGTTTTTTGTTGAAGCCTGGTCAAGCTAGGATTACCGTTCTATTTGAATATTGTATGAAACAGATTTTATCGCGCTTAGAAAAATCGGCAAGTCATAATTTGATCTTCCTATTTACGAATACACGTGGTACAAATTATGATGCTGGTGAGACTTTACCATGTTTGGAAAAGGTCATTGATGACGTTAAAAAACGACCACCTCACGTTGAAATACCATTAAATGATAATGTTTTCCATTTGGATAATGAAGGGTTTCGTTATTTAGTTGGTGTGAAAAAAGGGGTGGATTTCGATGAAGAATTTAGAAATGATTGTTGTAAAAGTTGGAAGCAATCTGTTCGTGAATGCTGGAGGTTGGTAGAATACTCCAATTTTTGTTCCCATAATTCAGTAATTTCTATTGATAATTAATCTCAAGGATAACAATTTATCATTATTTTTTGTGTTTATATAAAGATAAATTACGATTTAAAAACAATATTTGCTTTTAACGGGATAAAAATATTCTTTAAGTTGGGAAATTTTTTCAGTAAATCACTAATATTCGAGATAAATGCTTATTTTCCACGTCATTCTTGTGTTTTGTTCTTGGAAATTTCTTTAAAAGATTTCAATTGTTAATAAAAAATGTTTTGATGTTATAGATTGATTTCATACATCACTAAAGATGGAATTAAACAACCGCACCAACTCTATAATACAGTCAGTATAAATAAAGCAAGAAAATTAATATTTCAATTATCACAACCATTAGCTGAAATTACACAATTGATTAATGATAATTTATATGCATTAGAAAAACATAATCAACAATTGATAATTGAAAATCAAAGTATCGAAGCTCTTGAGGAAAAATTATTTTTACCTATTATAGATTTAGATGTAATTAGATTAAGTCATCCAGTAACAGTTTGTGCTAGTTCAAAATGTGCTGAAATTTATCAAGTTAGTTATTATTTATAATTATTTTGAGCTTGATACTTATTGTTCTTAATAATTTATAGGTGGGAACTCTAAATAAATGGCATTATAAGCAACTATGTCACGAACCTTGTTCTTTAACGAATATTACCGCAGAAATGATCGGTGATCCTGGCTTGAGATATTGTGCTGCAATGAACAGAAGTGAAACATGTTATAAATGTGGATGTAATTTTTCAGTTCATATGCATATTTATTATTCTTCAAAAACAGTTGATAGAGTAATTACTGATAGTAATATACAGAAAAATGTGACAGATAAAAAAAAAACTATGGCAAAGAAAATGAAATTGATTTCAAAAATGTATGAGAGAAAAAAACAACTGGAAAGCGAACGTGAATTTATAACAACAACTACAGCAAAATTCGCACATTTTCTTCAAAACAATGCAATCACACCATTCAATGATTCATATAAGTCTTATATTGAATATTTAATCACTCGGTATGTTTTATTATGATTTTATACAAAAATATCAATACAATTATGTAATATTTCATTTTTATTTAAGGAACGTGGTTTAGGGGACGCTGCTGATCAATTAACAATCAATAATTTGAAAAAATTACTCAAACAATATAAAGAATCTAAGATAGCATTCGATATTAGTCTCAAGTTGAAAAATGTTTCAACTAATGCACAAACTGTATTAGATACTGTTGAAGATTTATATAAATTGAAACATACAGGTAAAAAAATTAAAGAAATAATGGAAGCACAGAAGATTTCACGTAGAGAAGAAATTAAATTTGCTGAATATGTTCATGGTAAAATTACAGTTCCATCGTCTTCTGATAATAAGAATTTAGATGATAAAGAACAGTTACAACTTCCAGAAGAGAATTTGAGAGCTAGAACACCACCACCACCATATACGGAACATCCTATCGGGCCATTTAATTCCAATAACCATGATATTAATTTATACCCGAATTTGAGTCAAGCTCCTCCATCTCAATATTTGAATGATAAGAATTATAAGACTCCAAATTCAAATGTTTATGTTAATAATTATCAAGATATTCCGAGTGGTTCTTATCAAAACTTCTTACAACTACCATCAAAACCAGTACCATCGTGTCCACCATTAGAAGTACCGATGAATAATCAAGATCCACCAAAATCACAACCATATTATGGGAATTGGAACTATCCAAATCTGAATCCTCTTGTTCTAGAATTACAATTACAGCAAATGATGCTTCAACAACAAAATCAGTATGTCAATGGTTATCGTAGCTTATCAAATTATTGTGGAAATCAACAAAACTTTTTACAAACGAACTATCAACACCAGCAAATGCCTTATGGTGGACTAAATCAAAATAGAACAGCGTTTTATGATGGAAACCAACTGACGTATTCACAGCCGAATCTTCAATTTCAACAAATACATTGTAAACCAGTTCATAATAATCATAATTATAACAGAGTTTATGATTCCGGAATTAAAAAAAACTATCAATCAGCTATCAATCAATCAACTATACCAATGAATAGGCCACCAAATCAACCATTTCAAATGAAATCCTTCGATATGAGACCTGGAAATGCACTGCAAGTGGATTCTAAATTTCAAAAAAAAGTTTACGATAGTGAAAAACAAGATCAACAATTGAAAATTCAACCAAAGCCGATTATTTCAGAAGCAAATTCTAAATCTGATCAGAAAAACCAGAATGAGGATAGAGATCAACAGAGTTCAGCAAAACCAACACCTCGATCTAATTCAAATAATCTTAAAAAACAAAATAATAATACTCGGCGTAAACAAAAGCAATATAATCAACAAAATTACTATGATCGTAATCGTAGAAAATCTGATAATATAAGCCAACTGAATTCTTCACAATCAAATGATCAGTCTCAAAAGCGAAATCAAAATGATTGTGATGATAAGAAAACTAGTGATGCTGAAAAAGACAGACTGTTGAAGATTATTTGATAACAATATTCATTATATTTTCTATTTGAATCAAATTTTGTGGGTATTGGAGAAAATGATAATCTGCTTCACTAATGAAATTGAATAATTTAGATTGTGGTTGTTTATTGATTTATTATAATATAAAAATGTATAAGTTTTTAATAAACTAAACAGCTGTAGTCGAATTTAGAGCTGATCTTGAAAAAATCAAATATTTTGTATCTTTTTTTTTGCCTTGATCTTTCTGGTATTTGGGTGTTGTTACATCAGTTTCAATATACCATTCTGCATTGATAATTGCCGCTGTATAACCAGCAACCACATTCCATACACATTCAGGATGTTTATCTTGGAATAATTCTGCATATAATTTGACTCTTGATGCATCATCTGGATAAACGGAAAATGCTTCTTTCAATAATTCAACAGCATCGACTAGATAATGAATCGACGGGATAGATGTTCGATTTGTTACATGAATCTAAAGAGTGATAACCACCAATATAAATTTCAAAAAATTGACCCTAATAATATTAATAATAATAAATAATACTACTTACAACAACATCAGTAGGTGTGTCGTTTTTTAATATGACACCTGCAAAAATTGCAGGAATTGTAATGAGAAGTGTTAATAAAATCTTGGAACTGGCCATTTTATTTCGTTGGTTTCTCAAATATCATTGACACAAATGGGGAAAATTATTAATTTATATAGGAAATTGTCAAGTGTTTACCCTTCTGGGTTTGTCAACATGTTATCATGAAAATAATTCCCGTGTATTGAAACTCTTGAAATTTTTTTAAGTGCTCTAGAAAACAATCATTACCACCTTATATTTACAAAAATTATCGTAACAATTGAGAAAAATCTACATAAGTGTGTGGGAAATATCAGATATCGAGTGGATACTTAAAAAAAAAACATTAATTTTACTTAATCGATTTTTGTTTCCCCGAATTATCAACAAATCTAACAATTTTTTTTATTTATCATATTCATTATAATTTCCAATGGCAAGAACTTCAATGATTACAGAAGTACTCCTAGTTGAGGGAATTCCTTATTTTAAAACAAAGCGATTTTTGGGGAATAGTGTAAAATTTGATTAACTTTTGTAGAATATATCCGAAATTCATCCATTTGTTGTTCTAAAGCTCTTACGCAGTGCAAAACAATTCTTGTAAACAGAAGTGGCGTGATGGAAATTGAGAAAAATTACACCAACAATAATAACAATGAATCATATAATTTTCCCAAAAAAATCGCAAATTGTTTCCCTACTTTGTTGACTATTGATAGGTAAATTTCGAGAGTGTTTTTGAAAAATAACACTTCATGTTGTTGACATGTGTATTTTGCCCGTTTTTTTAATCCAATTTCCTTGTATATAAGAGCCGTCAATTTTCCAATTAGCAACAGTCATTTATAAGTTATTGACAGAGAAAGTAGAATTTTCTTTATAAAAATGAGATCGTTTTATTACGTTGTAGCATTTGCTTTATTTTTCGGGATAAATGCTGAACTACTTCAACCTAAGGCTGCTGTGAAAGTAAGTTTACCTAAGTAATTTTATCTAATTTGAGTTCTATACTGAATTTCGAAATTTTTCAGGTGCAAGCTACAAATAATACTTTAGTACCTAATGTGCTTTATATCGTTGATGCTGTTAAATGTTTAGAAGAAGCTTACGATATTTTCGACAATGATGTAGACAGAGCTACTTTGTACACTGAATTATTCCAAGAGATACATCCGGGTGCTTGGGACGTAGTTGTTGGTTATACAGCTGTTTACATCACCTCTGATATTTATATAGAAACTACTGTTACAAATGACAAAAACTATAAAAAAGATGACTATAAAGGTCCTGTAAAATTTCTTATATTTTCCACAGAAAGTAATGTGAATAGCACAAGTTTTAATTAATAAAACAATTGAATTGTCTTTAGTACATATCATATCTTTGTCTTACCTCATGAAACCTTTTTTTTTTTAGAAAAAATGATTATTTTCAGAGCCAAATAGGATAGAGGCTCAGATCAAGATCGAGATAAAGAGCGAAATAGAATCATAGCCGAATTTTTTTGTATTCCTTAAATTTAGGATTAAAATCGAGCTTCTTAAACACGATGCAATTATTTTTAGAAGCTTGCTGAAGAAGAGTAAAAATCAATTTTAAACGAAATTTACCTGTTGTTAATGATCATCTTCTAGCACTTTGTCTTTTCATCGGAGGCCTCTCTAGACGAATAACAGCTCAAATTATTATAGCTATCTAACATAATATTTTATAATTCTAGTTTCAGAATAATTATACCTGTGTGTGGTTTAAACATTTCATCACCAAAATAAAATCATCGATCTAGAATATTCAAATAGCCATTTCTAATCAGTGACAGATCCATAATTGATAAACAATGAAACCATTGATGCACAACTAGAACAAGAATTAATCGAGAATTTTGAAGTTGAATAGAAACAAATTAAATTCGTAATTAAATATGTATGCTTGACTGCCTAATTTTATAAAACTTACCAAAATAACACACAGATCAATACATGAATGATGCAAAATTTTACAATATACATACATAAAATAAATTTAACTTGAAAAGAAAATATATTTGAACACTAACGAATTTATAAGATTTTTTCAAATTCAACTCAACGTTACAGAAATTATTGATATCTTAGATTATTCGAATTTATCAATTCGACGACCTTTACTTATGAATTTCAATTCCGAAAATTCACCACCTTCCAATGAAATGTAACCATTTTTAGATAAAACTACAAATTTTCAGACAAAAATCAATCAACTCATCCATAGAACATTGAAAATTTATATTTACCCAATAAATCAAAAAAAGATCGAGCAATATTCAATCTGTTAATTCTTCCGGGACAGACTTCTTCTATTGTTAGGGGCCGTTCAGAGTTCAAAACTTTATCAATAATTTTTTGTTCCCTAAAATCAATACTATTAGTATTAATGTTTTTCAAATAAATGAAACAGCTACCGAATTTCATTCCCATCAGCTGATTGACTTACTGTTAATTCTGGTGTCAGTACTGGAGGTGTTCGAACAACATCCCTATCAAGTGAAAAATTTGACATTTTCTGATATTAATTCAAATCAAATTGCTTACATTTGTAATTCTCTAATTGCTGGTTTTTCTGCAGCTACGGCTATTGTCTCATCGATGGTTTGTCTAAAATTTCGTTTGAAGTTATAAAATTTTTGCAACTTTTTTCTAAAAAAATAACATTTTTGACCCTACTCTAAAACAATTTCCTGCGTTGTTTGGTCTGCCATTCTTGATAGTGCTGACGTTGTTTGAGATGTTTCGATAATTTTTCTAATTGGTTCAATCACTGGTTTTATTTGGGTAAGTTCCATTGGAATTTCTTGCAAATCAGTAACTCCCAATGAAGTGATTGATTGTTTTTCTTCTACAGAAATTTCAGCTTCTCGCTTAGAAAATATTTCGATAGGTGCTGCGTCACGTTGGACCACGATAGTTAATTGACGCTCGCTAGAAGCTGATTCAGCACGTACTTCAAATGCTATGTCTTCTGATAGAATCCCATATCTATCTAAATGTCTTTGAACATTCAACTCTTGTAGTTTCAATTTGCCCGGTCTTGTTTCTGGTCGTCTAACACTCTTCAATTCGTAGTTCTTTAAGTAAAAGGAAAGATCAAAACAAATGACTGTTTTCACAATTATAAAAATTACCTCGGTACGATTGATGGTGCGAATGGATTTTGGTTTTAGTCTCATTCGACATTTTGGATCAGGAAAAATTTCCCCTGAAACTTCTTCCTATAGAAAAGAAGACACCTTACCGCAAAATCAAATTCAAATAAATTTATTATAAATCATTACTTTTGCTTGGACTTTTGATGGTTTTTTAGTTCTTTTCACCGGTTTTCTCGGAAGAACTTGTTCAGGTTTCGGTAGTGCAGATGAGATTTCCTCCAATTGTTCAATTGGAGGTGCAGCGATAATTTGTTCTATTTCATGACTGGGACCTAATGGAGCCGGCGATATTTTTTCAGTTTGCTCAATTCTAACATCTTGAATTTCTTTAGCTAATCCTATAGATTCATCAGCGGTTGCATGAATTTGTGCTTCAACTGTGATAATATTTGGTGGATAATCAGTTGAAGCAGATGATGAGGGTTTTGATCGGACAAGTCCATGAGTAAGAATTGTAGGGGTAATTGGAGCTTCTTGTATAATAGGAGCATGGGAAATTTCTTGAGGAGGTTCACTACAAAGAAATTTTTTAAATAAATTATATAAATTGAAGGATTGCAAGGACTTGATAAATAAGGACTAGACGACCTAAAACAATGTATAAAATTAGAAAATAAACAAGAATGTATTTATCGAAAATTAAAATAGAGATCAAACTAACTCTAGAATAAGTTGAAGCTCTCTTTCATCAAGCATTCCCAATAAACCGAATTGTTCTTCATCATCCAAAATAGTCTGGAAATATAGTTGAATTATTGAAATAAAATCAAAATTTCCTTTTCAAATTATGATTACTAGAGCTGTAGCTGGTTCACGAATTGTTATGTCATCAATTCTAGCCACCAGGGGAGCTTCATCAATCGTTTTTTCAATTTTTTCAACATCACTAGGCGTGAATATCTCTTGTTCTTGGATCTTTACTAATAAATTTTCTAACGGACTATCAACTTTTCGAGCAGCAATTGCGCGACGACGTTTTCTCGATTTAACTGTTATAACTCGAGCCTCGGGAACGCCAAAATTCTCTTCAAAGAAAATTACAATACCAATTAGTTTTCACGTATAATAATAATAATAATAATAATAATAGTTTTACCATCAGGAGATAACCTAAAAAAAAAACAAAAAATTGTAATTAATCAATCAATGATAAAAGAACATTAAGACTTACGATAATGTATCGGGAATTTTAACTAAGATTAAACTCTCGAATACCAGAGCTGAAAATCGATCATTGGGCAAAAAATATTTGAATAAAAGTCAATTAGACTTACAAAGAAATTGAATAGCTTGTTCACGATAAATTTTCACAACTCCATTTATTAACATGGAAGAGAAACGTAAAGAGAATCTTTGATGTAGTGAAGATGAAGTTGAGCAAACATATCTAGCTATATCATCACTAAAAATTAAATAAAATTGAGAAATTACACTAATAGTTTAAAAATAAACCAATACAAACCATAAGTCTTCAATATTAATTTGATTAACATCGCTTTTGTTGATAGATTTGATGCCTCTAGTTGCCGCCAACCAAGCATTACCTAACCTACCTTGATTTTGTCTTAATAAAATCAAATCGAAGAACATTGTAACGAATTATTATTCGCAAATTTGAAAATGATCACTTTTCCACAAAAAATCTTCAATAAACACTAAACACCTAGGAAAACCGTTATTGTTTCAAGAAGCCATTACATTGTGAAATTTTCTTCAGTTAATGGTTTCGATTGGTTAATTCGATCAAAGATTTTTATTGGCTGATTCGATCCTATCCAACCAATCAAGCACTAATTATAGTTACTCTGATAATTAGAGCAATAGACTCGTCATATTTCGAGTTGCAATTGTTGTCATCAAAAAAACTGGTCGACTATGGAAATTACTAACGGATTTCCTTTAATTATGCTATTCAAATTGGGGCGCTTTTATACAGGGTGATTGAGATTCGAGGGCCACTATGGGGATCTCAGTTATCTCAAGTCCTAGACCTATGGTTTAAATTTGGCAAAGTTGCTAAATTTTATACTTTTCAATAATATACGAACAATTTTCAGGTAGATGTAACGGTATCATGAAAAACTCCAAAAAACTGAAAATCGAATTTTAGTTTTTTGGCAATAACGTTTTTATTTTTCAAGATTTTCCAATTTTGAGAAAACATTCGCATTGCAACTTTTTATTCTTCATCTCGTGCTGCTATTGGGTTTCAGATATCATAATAAATGAAGAAGTTGATATCAATTAAACAAAAATGAATTGATATATGATAGCGTTCATAAACGCTATTTTGGATTTTTTTTTAATAGCATGTTTTATTCTCAATTCAACAATATGCCACATTTGATAGTTTGTTGAGCTCAAGTACAAGATGCTTGATATCATCAAGTTACCTTTAACCTAGTGGTAACCATGGAAACGTTCGAAGCAACAATCTTTTTTTGGATTAAAAGATAACACTTTTTTGATTAATAATCACGTCACAAAACAAAAATCAATTAAAATGGATTGTTTGTCAAATGTTTCCATGGCTACCATCAGGCTAAAGGTAACTAGATGATATTGAGCATCTTAAGTACTTTCTTTTTAAGAAATTTTGCTCTTAACTTGCACAAAATAGAGTTCTTATTAAATGAAGAAGTTGATATCAATTAAACAAAAATGAATCGATATATCTGAAAACTGATAGCAACACGAGATGGAGAATTGAAAGTTGCAATGAGAATGTTTCCTCAAAATTGGAAAATCTTGAAAACTGAAAAAGTTTTTGCCAAAAAACTAAAATCCAATTTGTTAGTTTTTCAAAGTTCTTCACGATATCGTTACATCTATTCGATAATCGTTTGCATATTATTGAAAAACATAAAATTTAGCAACTTTGCCAAATTTAAACCATGGGTCTAGCTAGGACTTAAACTGAGATCCCCATGGTGGCCCTCGAACTTCAATCATCC
>JAZBGZ010001458.1:2561-14242 GCA_037414795.1 Stenodera caucasica | reverse complement strand
ATTGATGCTTTTAATATAATATGATTATATTTATAATAAGAAGTAAATTTGTTACCTCATAGCTATTATAATATAATCGCACATACATATTATATCATATACATAGTTGATTTTATCCCTAAACCCTTATAAATACATATATTTATAATCCAAGACAAGGGTTTTGAATTGGGAAATTTCAAAACAAGTCTCAACCGACCAATAAATACTTACCTATAATATCGATTTAAGTCTATTTTAACGGATATAGATGGAGATTTTGTTGTGGAATATCAATTTCAATGAAAAGGAAATTATATCGAAATTCCAATAAAATAATCCACCTACTCGTTGTTTACAGTGTTAGTCAGTCATTCATTTAATAAGAATTGTATTTATGTAAATTAGCCATTTGGAATTTTTTAAAAGGTTGTTATTTTAAACAACGGTTTAGTTAAAGTACTAACTAGACAGGAAAACATAAATAAACAAATACAAAGGTATTTCCGACAAATGGTATTTTATTAACTTTTCTCTTATAAATTTTCCGAAACATTATCGAATAATAAACGAATGATTTTTTCGTTGTTTAGTTTAAATTTAAACGAATATACTTACCTAGCGAGGATATAGGTAATAATATTTGAGCCTAGAAGATTAGAGGTTATTTCAACGATTGCGCTGTCGGTGAATGCAGTTAAAATATAAAATTAATAACATAATGATTTATATGAGCATGAAATTTATTATTAACTTTTATAATTTATATCTTCGCTAGAAAATGATTTAATCTCAATTTAAGATTGTTAAATAGATTCACTAACGACTTATTGTAAGTTTTCTTTTATCGATGGCTTGATTAAGTTGTTATAATAAATGTTTTCCAATACTTTTGAGTAGTACAATAAATTTTCATCAAAATTTAATTTCAATATTTATTGGATCTGATTCAAAAAAAAATAAACTTTAATAATTGAATATTCAAATGAGTTGTCATTTTTCTAGTTGATTGAAAATCAATAATTGTCGCCTAATTATTAGATAGATTCTTCAAAATCGCCGACAAAAATTCAAATTTAATGGTCATTATTTTTGAGTCACCTAAAATAATATTGAGAATACATTCTGAACTTTGTTCTTTATAAAGTTATTTCAAAGTTTTCCAAGTCTTTGATATCACATTGTTTGGAAACTATTCTATTGGAAAAATATAATGAACTATCTCATTGAGAATGATCATTGATAGTTTTATGCAATTTCTTTCAAACAGAAATAGAACAATACAATAAAGTTTAACTAACTATAAACTCGATAATATCAAAGCCATCGATTTTGGGAAAGTTACCTTCATAACATAACAGTTTGTTTTTCCAGAACTTTGGGTGTATGGAACGTTATTTTACTAATAAAATCGTAAAACTCATCATAAGAAAAAATATCAAGAGCTGAAGATGAACATGATTGATTGAAAACAGCGATAATTATTATAATGAGCTTATTAATGTTGCTGAAAGCATATCGTTAAATTTATGTACCCCTTTATGGATACAACTAAAGCTTCAAATTTCCAGATCTATTTAGATCTGAGATTTGCAACGTAATCTTGATAGAAGAGTCATCTGGAGATTGAAAGTCGAAGCTATTATGCAGAAATACAAAGTTCACCTATTCTACGTTCATGAGTGAGTTCGACTACTATCCATTAGATGGCTCTAATTGTCAATTATCTACTATGCCTCTAATTACCCTTGGCATGTAATGTGGGGTGCGGGGCATGCGGTATCAGTTAATAATCGAGGGAAAAATCTAAGGCAAAAGAGGGCTAGAAAAGAAGATGTCATGGCTGCGGAGTATTCGTTGATGAACTGAATTACTAATACAACATACAAACGATGATACATACCGCAATGGACTGCGAAGTAATGGAAAATGTGGTCGCAAACATACATTAATGGATAAGCATCGGAAGAAGAAGAACGCTCTAATGTTAGAAATATTTTATTACTTCTCGTACATACATATTGATTTGTTTCACATACACAAAAACTATATGCCATCTGTATATCAATAGCTGAACTAATTATATTAAATGATAATGATAAATAATTGTCTGGAATATTTTCAAGCAATTGTCAAATTTTCATGCATTAAGCAAAATGGACTTTTTTTTTTAATTTAATGACTTCGAAGTTTCTATAAAATTTATTGTAATTGAGAATTTCACAGTTAAAAACGCTCTATAACAGGTTTATGTCACGATGGAAAATTTTCAAAAAATATCACTACGAAGTTTATTACATTACATATAAAAAAGAAGAAACACAGATGAGACGAAATAGAAAATTTTTATCACTTTATCACCTTCATTTGATCCCACTGTATACAAACGACAAGGTCTAAATGCATAGATAAGTAATGTTCTGAAACGTCAAATTATTTTTAGTTTAGTGCTTTGTTTACATGGATTAACAATAAAAATCACAGAAATTAATTTGAGTATTGTCATAAAATTCTCAAAATATTGAACACTACTCATCAAGGGTGTGTATCTAAATATATATAAATGATAGAAAAATAAATTATGCCGAATGAAACAGTAATTGTTACCGGTTTCGGACCATTTGATAAACATCAAATTAATGCCAGTTGGGAAGCAGTTAAATTATTACCAGATATAATTGAGAATCATTCAATTATAAAAAAAGAAATCGCAGTAGCTTATGATAATGTCGACAATGAGATCCTGAAATTATGGCAAGAACATCAACCAAAGGTAATCATTATTATAATCAATAATTAATAATTTGATTTTATAATTATTTAATTACTTAATGTATTACAGTTAGTTATACATGTTGGTGTGTCGGAATTTATAAATAAAATAACTTTGGAAAAATGTGCTAATCGTTCAGGTTATAATCGAGCTGATTGTTGTGGAAATTTACCAAAAAATCAATCTGAATGCCCATCCAAATGTCAAAAAGATCGTATTCAAACAGAGCTAGAAATTGAGAAAGTTTGCAGTTATATCAATAAAAGCAATAAATCGATTAAAACACGTATCTCAGATGATGCTGGCAGGTTAGATTATTATATAAATAATTGATTCATAGTTTTATTCCATCACATGATTCTTTTTTCAGGTATTTATGTGAATATGTTTATTATACATCTCTAGATATTGATAATACTAGAGTTTTATTTATTCATGTGCCGCCCTTAGAACAACCATATTCAGCTCAAGAATTATCCGTTGGTATTTCCGAAATTATTCGATATTTACTAAAATATTGTTTGTAACCGAATAAACTGGTATTTATACAGTTTTGATAATGGAATCAATTTATCAAACCTGTTGTAAACGTATTAACAATGTAATAATGTAATACTTACTAGCCATCTAGAACTATAAAATTATAAAATATCCACTTAATGGAACATTTCTACGATTTCTACCAAATAATTCGGTATTTAAAACATATTTTCCATAATACTACGCTTGTAAAAAAGTGTCGTTTGGCCATTATTCCATAGATGGCAAGTAAAAGTAAGGAGCTTAGGAAGCGACCTCTGCAGTAAAGCTACATCAACTAAAAAAATAGGTTGGTAACAATTTCCCTAGGAAAATTACCAAGCGAGAACTAAAGTTGAGAAAACACACTCTAATGAAGATCGTGTCCTGTAATTCACAATTATTTGCTGCACATGCGTAATTGAATTGGATATTTTTTGGAATATCTTTAAAATCTGTGTTGATCAAATTTTACGCCATAAGAGATTGAATTTCTCACGAAAATTATTCATTACTCATCAATATTTTATCAAAATGATTTATAGATTCAGGTAACGAAAATACTGGGATACGGTACCTCCTTGAACACAACACAATCGTATTATTTACAATTTTATTTTTTCTTGCTGCTTTTTTTCTTCAAGTAACATTCATATGAAAACAACTTAAAATTATATCAAATTATTGAAGCTTAGTCTTCGTATAAATCATTTTGGTATCAGCCGTTGTTGTTTTGCTAGAAATTTATTGTTATATTTTAACATATTAATTGTAAAAATCATGTGCAAATATAATCAGATTTATAAAAATTAATTAATATAAATGCAAATTATGTGTCATATAAATCTGTGCAACAAAATTGAGAAAATAGTAAACAAATATTATAATAATAATAATTGTCAACGTGTCGCGTTGAATTAAAACAATTTTTATTTTGTTGAGAAAAATCACTAAAATTATAACGTCCTCATCTTTACTTGTTTTTTTTGTGTTATTATCTTATATACTATGTACATTTATAATACATCCACAAAAGAAAAACATATAAGGAATTCATTCTTTTTTTATATGTATATATATAATATTTATATGTATATTCTTTATAAAATATAATTAAATATAAAAAAAGAGAACAAATAGTTGGAGAAGAAATGCGTTGTATGAAATCATAAAAAGTCCATATCTAACGCATTGTATAACGCTGCTATCTCACTATGACTTGTAATACGCCAAAACGGAAAATTCATCGCTTTAGCGGCGGCTTCTTCATCTTGTCCATCACCAATCACAACATAAGTACATTTTCGGCCAAATCGGGCAACTATCCGTTCAAAACAACTTTCTTTGCCTGTTAAAAACTCAAAAAATTACTTTTGAAATTGCTTAAAATCAACTTGACAATACCGATTTTTGTAGCCGAATAGATATTTTCAATAGGGAAAACACCACCCAAACCAAACAACAGTACTTTAGCAAGTGCCGGAATTAATTGTGTCGTTGTTACCAATACATTAACGCAATTACTTCTAGAATTAATTAATGTTAAACATTTATTAGCTAATGTTAACCAATTGTCCGTAACAACTTCAATTTCTGCGCGCAACTGGAGCCATTGTTCGCGTTTAGTTGCGCCCAATAATCCACCCACACTATAAAAATAATTATTAATATCTCATATAATTATAATCAAGCCGTTTTTATTCACCTATTACGATAATTATTGTAAGTTTCTTTGATTTTACGATAACGAAACGCCAATTTTCGCATCCAATCAACACCACCACGTACACCTGTAGCTAAACATAAATTACCAGCACTAGCTCCTGATGCATGAAAACCATCTGAACTAAAATTATAATTTGATAAATCTTGACCATTATCATCAGATGATACATCATCAATATGGACTTGATCACATTCTTCTATATCGTTGAAAAAAAAATGCGTATCGGCTAAATTGAACACCATTTCCTCCATTTTGAAGCCCAATTGGACCACACTTTGAGCATCCTAAAAATTATAAAAAATTATCAATAATCACAGTAAATTCTCTGATAATTTAATTTAGATCACTTTTTGGTATTTCGTTGCATAGCCCCCAGTCAATAAACTATGAAAAATGATGATAGTCTCATCTAAATCCCATATAAATACACGATCAGTTGTTGATTCTTGTGTTGTTGGTGATACGGTATTTGTTCGACGGCCACGTCCACGACTACTACGAGCTTCTGTTGTACCACTTATACTACTAGCCGAATCTCTAGATCTTCGGGCACTATCAATTTTCAATGGTGATGCTGAACCATCACCAATACCACTAATTCCGTTCGATGGACTTTCTGGAAAATTCGTCAATAAATCATCATCTTGATCTGAATCACTTGTATCACTATATGGGCACAACATTTCATTAAAATTATAATAATAGACAACAAAAAAAAATTCAGTAGAAAATTCGAGGTTATGTTTACTTGTCAAATGTGACAAACAACATAACCTTAGAATATCAGCGATGAATGACAACTATCGAACCAGTGCATCCCAAACATTTCTAAATTCAACATTTATTATTATAATTATAAATAAATATTTCAATCAAGAAATAGTTATAGTTATATTTTTGATTGATTGATATTAGAAAAAGAATTGATCAAATTACCTGGTAGAGAAGTAGCGGCCAGCTGGTAAGATGATGTCCCTATACTTCCACTAGAGCTTGGCGAACTCACATAAGGCGAATAATTTTGTGAAGCATAATAACTTGATGCATATTGTGACGATTGTGAATCAGTATAAGCGACTCCATAACTACCATATTCGACACCCTAAAATTAAAATTTTCAATTCCGCAAAAAATTAGGTTAATAATACGATAATAATATATATTTGAAATATTTTCGGTTACCTGTGCTGAGAATCCTTGTGCAAACGAGGTTGATCCTGGTGTTGAATACGAAGTATAGGGCGAATATTGTGGTGTTTGTCCTGTACTTTGAAATGGAGAAGCCGGTGAAGAATATGGTGACGGTATATAACCGGAATTCGATTTACAAGATGGATTTAAACCGCGCGAGGAACTCAATGTTGGATATGGATAAGATGGAGCATTATAAAACGTTGATGCTGGGTTCATATAAGACGAAGTTGCTGCGTTCGTTGTGCCATATGCTTGCATACTAATCATAAATTATTAGACTTATACTATAATTAGAACAATATGTTGTTTAAACGAACCTATTATAATACTGTTGAGCTGTTGAGTAAGATTGTGGATAATCTTTATCGTATAAATTGCCTAATTCAGTTGCTGATCCGTAAAATGATAACGGATCTTGTGATAAACCGGCAACTTCCGGATCCGTTAAGCCCGGACTACGGATCTCTGTTTTAATACCAGTTGTAGTATCACTACTTAATGTAGGCCATGTTGATGTGAAACATGATGGTACAGTTGATGATGTTGTTGGTGTTGTTTCAACAGCAGTTGCTGCAGTTGCAGGTGGTGAACTGCAAGTCGATGAAGAATGGCCACTTTGCGGACTACAAGCATTATCACCACCAAGTCTGTGTTAACAAAACAAAACAAAAAACAAAAAATAATTTTTTTTTTGAGTCAAATCATGAAATATACAACATATGGTATTTTGAAAATGTTGAATAATAATAAATTGGCCAAGAGACAAAACGCATAAATTTTCTAAGAATGAGAGACAGACAACAGTCCGGTGTGGCGGGTGTTAGAAAGGATCTCATCTGTATTTGTGTAATTTTGCATCTCACAAGATTCTTCACATTTTGTAATCTAGAAAAATATGTTGAATAAAGATAGAATTAGAGAATCATGTGGATTTGTTGAAGGCATTTCCAAATGACAAGTCACTGGATGCGACAACGACCAGTGACATACGTCTTGTCAAGTTTTCTTGACTTATAGGCGATGCGAAACGAACGGCGCTGGAAAAATTTTTTTCGAGGAAAAAAACATCCACTACCTAATTACAAATATATATGACTTGTGAAAGAATTTTGTGGGGATTGAACAATTGGTTAACAATACAGTGGAAAACTGTTTAGAAATTATTCAACTTTAATTACGGAACTAACGACAAAAATAAGAAAACAACCTGAAAAACATGTGCCAAGACTGTAGGAAGCCACACACAAAACTAAAGCGACCAATAACCATACAGTATAGTAACCGAATTTTAACGTGACTCCGCTACCTATTCACTTATCTAGATAGTGAACATATCCACCTATCAGGAATAGAGAAAGAGAAATAACTGACTGGAGATTAATGTTGAGTTTAAATATGGATCAAGTCGAATTTGGTTCATTATACATGAAAATGAAATTACACACAAGCTGGTAGCAAGCCGCCACTATAAAACTCGGGCACTAAAATCACTCAAAGTATACCAGAATTTTACGTTTATTTGTGAATAAATAGAACAAATGGCAATTTGTATATACAGAGTAAGCTAAATTTTCAATGGGTTATATCCTATAAACAATAAACGAAACAAAAATATACCAACACCTATTATTATCGTCATCATTGAAATTTGGTTAACGAATATAAGTACATATTTTAATGGTTTAGTGGTTTTATACTTCTAGAAAGTTAAACATTCTTGACAGACTCATATGAAATCAAGTGTGCATAATTCCAAATTTCAATCCATATTAGGATGGGTTAAATTTTGTTAGGGGTAGGAGGAGGGAGGGAGGGAGGGAGCTTTCTATATGTATCTATAGTTTGGATACGTTTTTCCAAAATTCCGGTCCAATGAACAATTAAAAACACGGAACCTAATCTTGATCAATTCGTTATGGTTGTTTTGTCACATAACGCGCCGGACCTCCTGGTTGTATAGTAAAACGTATGTCCTCTCCATTGCCAGAATATAAGGTAGAAAAAAAGAGAGAAAGAACGAAAGAAGAGCCCACCTACCATCATTTGTTGTTTTATTATCATTTTTCTTTATTATTTTTTATTGTCGTCTTCATTATTTTTTTTATTTTATTTTAAACATTTTTCTTTACCTCCTCAACTGCATCTTCAACACAATCTCAGCAGGTTGTGAATTAATAACTATTACAACTAAATAAAGCTCGTTTTGTGTTATGTCGTGATGACGATTTGTCCAACTTGTGTTTTAAATGAAAGGAATAATTAATAAACGAGACTCCCCACAAATTTGTATATAAATAAATGAACGATCAGAATTGTTTGCAAAACACATAAAATGAATTAATTAATGAAAATGTTTGATAAAATTGACATCTTGTTCTATAATGATTATACATACCTACTTTTGTACATAACAGAAAATTTGTTGCTCTTTTTTTGTTTGTTTGTTTGTCTCTCTTTTTAATTTAGAATAAATTCTTCGTGTCCATTGATGAGTGTTATCTTGTAGTTATATCAACAACAGTTTTATGGTTTTATCAAATTTTAATCTTGCACGACGGCAATTTATTAACCAGGCCCTAAACATACATTCAAGTTAACTAATGGTTTTATGTCGAATAAAAATATCCGAAAAACAAAGACTAAACAAAATAAAATTATAAAAACCAATTTGCAAATATACATTATCATTCAAACGTATAAATGGATCCTCGGACTAATCTTGAACTTTGTTTATTTTGAATAGTACAATTCCAGTTCAAAACTGGACGATCGCTTCAATATGTCAAAGAGTTAATATTTCTATGTTCTAAATTCTGATGAATTATTACAGGAATTGATAAGAAGAGAGACAAGTTGATTCTCTTTGCTCGATAATCAAAATTTCCTATTTTGCAATGAAAGCTCAACATTTTCTTGTAGACACTACAGAAGTAGGCTTATCGATTTCAATCAGTCAGTATCAACATTGTTCCGCATCAATCGGTATAACGTGGGAGCTTTTCCAAGATGTCCGTATTTCTCAGTAATCGTTATAAATTTTTTTCACAAAATGCCTTTTTCGCATAAATAAGTGAATAATATTATATACCTAGTTACCGTTTTGTGAAATAAGAAACAGATATCAAAAAAAGTAATGATGATTAAACCAACTTCAAACGTTATATTTCTTTGATTAACAACTGTAATTGAGATAATGTTACCGAAATTTCGACTACTTGTGATAGAAATCATTTGTTCATAAAAATTTTGATACAGAAGAATTGTAAATAAATGGTGTAGCTTTTGGAATTAATCGAAGGATCGCTGCTTCCACAATAAATCTATGAAAACGTTAAATTGAAAAACAAAAAACAGACTCAAAGTCTGCAGTAAAAATTGAAGAGGTTATCGTGAAATAATGAAGCATGGTCAATTTTGATCTATTCTTGATTTAATTAATTAATGTTATAATATATGTATAATGAGAAAGAATGCGCACTCTATTTCTGGCATGTCTCAAGAATTCACAATATTAAAGAATCTTAATTGCTACATTTTCACTAAGAAAATGGTAAAAATAGGACTCATATATGTATATACCTATGTATAATAAAGTTGTTATGATGATTTTTTCGTCTTCACTTTAACGAATTAAGTGAACGAAAACAAACAACATTTAATTAAATCAAGTAGCTTATCTAACAAAATATTTACAAAATCAAAGGTAAATCCTTTTACTATCATTGATGTTTAATGCTACATATTCATTCTATACCTACTTATGTGAAAAAAGGCAATTGCTAAGATAATATTTTCCTTCATGTCCTTTCTTTAGTGAAAACACATTAAACTGCCACAACAGAAAACACAACAAGTGTCAACCGGAAAGTTAAATGATCATGATGTTAAAATGATGCTTACAGGTTAGAAAAAGACAAATAGTATTGAGTTAATGACGTCGATAACAAAGAAAGATTTTTCTGTATTTAACACACACACACGCACACACACTAAATAAAATCTCCCTAATAACAACCATCCATTTGGTTCACACATGTTACGTTTTTCACTTCATCCTCATTATTGTCGTTTCTGTTGTTGTTGTTGTTGATGGTCCAACAACGAAACACGAAATGCAATAATAAAACGCTCATCGTATCTTTCAAACAACCAAAGTTTTTTCTATACAAGCTCGAAAATATAAACATTTGATAATTATGATGAGCTTCAGTAGCTGACATGTATATTAGATTTTTTTCTAAACGTTAAACTTAAAAGAAGATAAATTTAAGATTGTTGAACTATAGTTTTTTTTCAACTGTAGCCAAAATTTTTGCCAAATAAAGCCCAAAAATTTCCCATGTTCAACTAACAAAAAGAATACTAAAGAGAGGAAGTTGGTGACAAATAATCTTCGAACACTTTAAAAATAATAATAATAATAGGGATAAGGCGATCATAATAGCCGATGACACAATTTCCGAAAGATTAACACCCGAAAAAATCTTCTATCGAAAGATTCTAAGCCCGTATCTTTTGAGTCTTCCTGTTTGGTTGTTTTTCTGTGTTGTTATCGATGAATTTCTGACTATAAACTACATGATAATAATAATAATAGTGATGATGAATAAAAAAAAAAATGGGAGAATAGATGGAACACCCACAGTGCTTCGTGGACATTTGATAATGAAGATTTGAAGATATGCAGGTTCATTATACTTCGCCAGTTTGTCACATAAAGAATACCAAAACTATAGAGGACTAAACGACAACATCAGATGACACTGACTGTGGTCGTATGCCATATCAAATTTGTTGTTGTCCTTGTTTTAATAAATATTAACAACAACAAGGACAAATTAACAGATCCGTTTATGATATTTTTAAATAATTTTTAAATTATTATCAAAGATAAAATTTCGTCAATACTGGAAAGACCTTGACAATTTAAGTAAAGGTAAAAAGGTAAAAAGTTGATTCGAATTGGGAAAAAAAATTAAATTGGGCAATTCTCGTAACTTACAATTATTCCAATCGTCATTAAATTGCTTTTATTTTGTGTGAAACGGAAATGGAATGTCGTAACAGTTATGAGCTTTATACATAATGTAATGCACCATTTAATATAATAGCATTTCATAGAAATCATACATAAATATAAATATACACCCAAAAACCTACTACAACAACAACAACAACAACAACAACAATAACAACAGTCGTTTAGAAAAGGATAATTTACGTGATTTAGGCAAAACTAGAATAAATTCAATAATAATGATTTTCAACATTAATTATATGGAATTGTTATTCAAATAATGTAGGAATTTTAGGCGCCGATTAATTGCCTGAAATTCTATAATGTTGTGAAAATTATTAGAATTCTCAATGAAACCCAACATTGATCGCTAGTTTGATTTCCACGATATAAATTAATAAAATACAGTAGAATCTCTCTATAGTGGACAATTACAACAACTGTTATCAAATCGATCGTAAACTTACTTATTA
>JAZBGZ010001456.1:0-11062 GCA_037414795.1 Stenodera caucasica | reverse complement strand
CAGATGTTGAAATTTCTATTCCATTCTCTAAAATAATCTATCCATTAGTCTTGTAGAATATTAAAAATTTGTAAGGGTTGAAAGCGTAAGCGTGTAAAAGTGAGGAAAAAAAACAACTTTTGTTGTTTTTGAAATTTATCAGTGACATAAATCGCGAAGATTGATGGCGGAAGTGCAATTTCTATTTGTCAAAGATTTATCTCAATTTCTCTCTTGTTTATTCATAATTTGATAGCTGACCTTTAATTTCATCAATCCAACTCACTGGCTCCATTCTTGATGCGATTATTGGAACTTTGTTCACATAATGGATGGCACATTATTCACTGAATGGATCACTAATGATGAGTTGAGCAAAAAAATTCAAGTCCACAAAACAACACGATCTAATCAATTTCGGGCAAGTTTTCGCTTGAACTTTGCGATTGATACTGACTTGAGATTGTTGTATAATAACGGATTAGTAAAGACGTTTATCTCAACGCAATATTTGACCCTTCTCTTCAATTTTATGAACAGTTGCAGTAATTCGTTTGTTTATTCGCAACGAATGAATCACTCCCGATATTTCACTATTCAACTGAGTCTCACTATTTTTTTTTGTCGACTAGCAATAAATCGATAACTCAACCCCAAATTCGACGTTTTCTACACCTTTAATTGATGACTTGGTAAAATATTTATTCACTGCTATTATTGAAAATTTAGGCTCGCGATTATATTTGAACAAATGTTTTTGAAGAAATTCAGCTTATCTCTCAATTATTATGCAATGACTGTTATTATAAATAAATTGGAATTGCAGCTGTATAACATTTGAATAATGTAAATGATTCTCGTTATAAAGTAAGCAATTAGAATCGGTTTGAAATATTTATTGATAATTAATAAAATTCAATTTATACACATAATTTTTTTTCAATTCTCATTAGTATCGATGTTTTAGTATTCGTTATTTTTTACAATATACCATTTAAGTGTGGATATTTCCAAAACGACTACTTTCGAATAATCGAATGAACAAAAATAGAAATTACAATACAGTAGACCGATTATTCAAATGTTGAAAATATGTTGTGATTCTGATAATTAACGCAAAAAGTGCGATTAACCTTGAACATTCACATAGCGAGATTCCACTGTATTTCCATCATTTACAATTCGACCTCTTTTCCTGTTCAAACGGCCAAGTTTTTAATATCTATCAGCGAAATTTCGCACATTTGACTGAATAATTATGGTGTACTCAATAGCGAAATTGAGCTGGTCATGAAAACCAATCAGTTTACGGTACAATAATATTCGAATTGAATTCGACAAAGTGCATAAATTATCCCTATGATCGATTTGTTGTTTTGGACATTTCACTGTTCGTTCAACAATAATTGAACGTGGTGGATCACTCATCTAATGTAAATATTATACAAATCCCGTTGATTTCGAGATAGATGGAAATAAATTTTTAGGGACGCTATCAACCGAACAATCAATAGGATTTATGGATATGCATCGATTGAAATACGTGATAAATAGCGAAATTGTTGGAAATAATTCAAATGGAAACACAAAAGTTTTGTATTTGAAACAAAAATCTCTTTGTCGCCTGGCGCATCCACCATTTCCCACTTCAGTCAAATTTATCGATAATTAATACAATGAACGAATTCAGATTCGTCTGAATGATGAATTAAATTATAATTAGTTGAATTTGCGTCGATTCTATCTCTTTCTGATTCCATTTGATTTGGAGTAGTCGGCGAAATCGGATGAGTTTCTAGTTTTGCTTTGCTTTCAAGTACTTTAGAAGCGTAGATGTTGCTTTATTTGCGGCTTGTTTCATCTTGTCTCAAATCTCTCTGAATATTCGCGTTCTTTATTATTATTTTTCGTTCTTTACTCAACCTAAAGTCATCGACTCCCAGAACAAATATGGAACAAATCTATTTTGATTCGACTTAAGCCCCGATAAACATGTAATCTGATTTAGCAAATTAACGAGAGAATTATTTGTTTAATAGAAACTGAGATTGGTTCGTATTGATCGTCTTTATTTGCGATTTTCGATTCGATTTTGCTCGAAAGAAAATCAACTTTTTTCTATTTGTTTTTATCCAGTTAGTAGTTGATTTTTTTCTTGAAAGCCATATCAGATTTGAATCGATCAAGGAAAATTTCACCATCTCAAGATTGATGGAGCCTATCATAAGAGTTTCATATACGATTTTTTGTCATATCTTCGATCAATTTGAGCCGGAAGGTAAATGACACGAGGACGCCATTTATATAATAGAAGTTCTCCAGTTACGATAACAACTTTAATTCGGAATAATTATCATAGTTTGATGAATTATAATTTTATTGATTTACAAACGTCAACGTTAATTTTGTTGTATCGAAGCTTGGAGATTAGAAATAAATTGGAAATTCAAATGCGATGAAATTCGAGCGAGATCTCAATTTAAAAACAGTTGACTAATCATAGGATGGCGAATTTAATTAATTTTATGTTATAGCGTTGAAAATTTCAATCTATTTTTTTCCTCAATTAAAAATAAATTGAAAATAAAACAAAGCAATTCTAGTCTTCCGTTATGGTCCATTTAGCTTGTTAAATTTCGCAAAGAGCCAGAAACTCGGCGAAATCCACCGCAAAACCGGATATTTGAAAGTGTAAAACTATTATGAAAGTTAAATCCACAAAAAAAAATAGCTACCGCTTTTAGAATTCGATAATAAAATGAGAGATAATTTCCTAAATTTATTTCAATTAAGTTATACATTCTATATCACAATTGTTTTATTGGAAAATCAATAAACGCTCACTAGACTGCAGGATTTTACACTTAAACTCGTCCCAGTTGGGTTAAATTAACTCTCAGCAATTAGTCAAAAAATTAAAATGGTCCTAATTATTATAGCTTGAAATTTCCATTAAATTTGAGTAGATCGAATCGAGGCTGATTATTCACGGTTTATTTAACTTTATTAGGATTCGAATTGATGTCAGATTGATTGATAAGACTCACTTCTAAATGTGATGAATAGACCGATTGTCTATTATTCTTATCAATGTTATCATCATCTTTAATATCGTTATTGATTTCTTCCGTTGATTTCCCATCGAGCTTATCTTCATCGATATTGGCGTTGATTTTGACGATTTCATCTTGAAGACTTGAGGTCGGCGAAGATGATTGCGATGATTTCTCTATTCGATTATTCGGTGTTTTTTCCAATTTTATATGAAACGGCATCGAACTCAATTCAGGCTTTTGTACGATCAACATCGGCTCAATTTCGTCAGTTTTCAACACACAATCACAATCATATTCGCTACATTGCGGACATTTATCGAACAAATCCGATTTTAAACTGTTTTTCAATTTTTCCAAAAATGTCTCTCCTGGCGATTTCAAAAATACATAAACCATACAAATCGGTATACACAATATCGATAACGATGATATAATCCAGCCCAAAATTATAGCCCATGTTGGATATTTATATTCACCATTATTATATGTTGGCGATTCATAATCAATCATACAAAATATCCATATTGAGAATATCAATAAGGGCGTTGCTATTGACCAACAAAATTTGAAATAAAGTCCCGGATGTCGACCGGTCATCGTTTTTATATTGTTACTTAAACGCCACGTGCCGTAAAACCAAGCAATTGCAATGATTTCGAAAAATGCCAAATACATTATTGAAATTGAGGCGGCATAGTGGTCGATCAATTGGAAGAAATAAATTCCGCCCTAAAAATAAAAAAAAATAATCAATCATAAAGCAAATAGATTGTTAGTATTCAACAGACAAGTCTTCATCTCTATCATCGAAATTCAAAAGACTTGTCTATGGAATATTTTGGGTTATTTTTGTACTTTTGTGACATTTAGTAGACCACAAATGAACGAAACAACGCAAATTATCAAGACTAAAATCTCATGGCACATTAGTTTCTTTTTAATCCAAACCGGAAAACCGTCTTGAATTGAAGTTACAACAACTTCAACAATAGCAAACTGCAATTAATCTGATAAAAAACCAAATTTATCCTACTTAAGTCTATTATCGATGCCTTACTTGGCTGTTTAAAGCTAAACAAAGCAACATGAAGAAGAAGAGAACGGCCCATAATTGGGCAGCTGGCATTTTCGCCATAGCTTGAGGATAAACGATGAAGATCAATCCGGGACCTAGAATCAAAATCATAGTTGAATTTATGATATTTTGAGATAAAAACCGACAAATTCACCGTCATCGATAACATCTTCAATCGACGTATTTTGTTCAGTTGCTATATTTCCGATTGTAGCGAATGCAAAAATTCCAACTAGAAGACTCGTAATTGCGTTCACACAAGAAACAGCCAACGTATCATGAAGGATATTATTGTTGTATTTACTATAACTGGCGAAGGAGATCATCGAGCCGAAAGCTATTCCCATTGAATTGAAAGTTTGAGCAGCTGCATTTACCCATACCTTCAAAATATAACAATTAATAAAATATTAATTTGCCTCGAGCAAATTTCGATCTTTGTTCTCAATTTGGATAAAGATGCGAATTTAATCGAGGAATATTGTTGAGGATAATTACTTTGGCTTCTAGAAGGAGTTGAAAGCGCGGTCTGAAGAAGTACCGCATTCCTTTATCGGCACCTTCTAAAGTTAACGATTTGGCAAGAAATACAATAATTAAAACAAACGGTAAAGTTGCTGTGAAATAACGGACTTTGGCTGATGATTTTATACTTTTCCATATGGCGAAATAAACCAGGACCCAGGCGCATATCAAACAAGCCACCAATTCCCAACGTGGCGATGAAAAATCTTCTATACCACGTCCAATTTGTAGGACTTTCTTGCTTCAATTAGACAATAAAAAATTTAATTAAATTAATTTAATAATAAAGGGTAAATATAAAGGGAAAATTACTCGTAAAATTCTTCAGCTGGCGTTTGACTGTTGAACGGTTTCGTGCTATTTAAAGGAGATTTACCCGGTACCCAGCACAATGGTGTGTTCCATCGGTTCGTACAATCTTCCCATGGTTGTTTCGATTTGAATGATGTAAAAAAATAATAAATACCATAAGCTATAATTACACTATAATATGTCGACATTAAAAACGATATAACAACACTTCCTAGGCCGGTTCCTGTAAATAATAATTAATAGATATTCGAGAATTCTATTAAATAATACTCCTTGTTGATTATAACCTTTTAATAGAGGACATAAATGGCCTAGAGCTCCAATCGGACCTCGTCCAGTAAATTGACCCACTGCTAATTCCATATACAACATTGGTACACCACAAATCAGCATAATAATAGCGTAGGGAATTAGGAACACTCCTGGAAACGTTATCAATCAATACCCAAAAAAAAAATGGAATTCAATTTAATTAAATAGGTTCAAATACACGATTCGGTTGGGTAATATTAATTAAATAAATTAGCGAAGTGCGACTCTAGTTGTCTGTTATAATTAAATCGAAATAAAACTGATGAATGAATAAAGAAATTATGATAATAATTTATTGCGGTCTTTTCAATGGGTCGATTCATAAAATTCACAGAAATGGAAATTACGGCCATAAACCGGTTCACAACCGGAACACAAAAATTTTAGTCATGTTTGTTTATTATGTAAAGTTACCGAAAATCTACACCTATTGGTTTCGATCTAATAATAAAATGGGAAAATCCACGCTAACGTAACGCAATTCTATTTGATAATTACGTTCGTATTTCTAGAGAAATTGACGTTGGAAAAAGTTACCTCCGCCACTTTTGTAGCATAAATAGGGGAATCTCCATACCGATCCTAATCCGACACTATAACCAATACAAGCTAAAACGAATTGTAATTTATTGGACCAATGGTGTCTTCTTGGCTTAACATAAACACTATCATCATCGTCACTGCCATCATCGCTTCCTGCATCGTATAAATATTCTTCGGGAGGTCTGAAAATACGTTAATTATAGTTTATTGTTCGTTTAATGATAGCGAAAGTGAAGCCTCATATTTTAGTGTCGATAATTACAGGGATCTAAGGGCGTTCAAATGACGATCTCACAACACAAACACGAGAATTTGCGACTCTAGATTGCCCTCTATTTTAAGGGCGGTACTTACAATAACTCTCTTATATCGACTGAATTAAAAGCTCTCTGAATTAATTAAATCAAATGCCATAAATTGCAATCAAAAAAGGCATAAATTGAAACTAGCAACAATAAATAATAATAATAACGATAATTATTGTGAGTGATTGATGACCTTGTTATTTGTTTCCGTTTCTGTCTATAATATAAAAACATGTGATTTCACAATAAAATAAAAATTATTAATTTCATGACTAATGTTACAATTTATTGGGATCGAGTTTTTCTATTTTATAAGTGAAAATTGAAAATTATACAGTAAGCTATGCTACAATCAATTCAATTGATAATATCAGCATTATAATCATTGTTATTATAGCTGATTTATTGAGGTCATTTACGCTTCCATGCTTTGTTAATTTTTATCGATGACTTTTTCCACAAAATTATAAAAATTAGTACCGACTAAATCGGACAAATATCATCATTAACTGACAATTTTGTCATTATGTTGATCATCACAACAATTATTGTGAAATAGATTTATAAATGGGAATCATTAAATAATTTATCAGTCACTGATTTTTTGTATTGTAAACAATCAGAAGATGATGAACTCCAAATTTTCGCATAATTATTTTTAGATTTGGATGCAAACACCTCCATTGTAGATGGAAATCCGGAGTTGTTTATTGACCTCTTGAATCTCAAAAAAGCGGCAAACTTAGAAGTTACCGAAATCTGATATTGCAGGAACGTAATTAGATATTTGTGTGAAATGAATAACGATAAGTGGTCGCCTCGAGGCATCAATTAAAATTTCAAATTACGTAATAAATCGGTAGAAATTTGAGAATGTTTGCCGAAAATCGAAAACCTGTTGTCAAGCGGTCACGGATTTCACGAGAACAATGAGGTTCAAATTCCTTGTAAGATCAATAAACTATGTTCCTCAAAAAAAAAAAAATTTTTGATGAAATTTTCAAATGGAGAAAATTTTTGCAGCAATTTCAATAAACCTCGATTAAGGTCGCATTAATTCAATAACAAACGTTATTAAATAAAAACGAGAATCCTTCCAATGGATTGTGATGTACTTTGCAATTTAAATACAATAGTGTAATAAAATTTGTATTTTCAACACAAATAGTAATTTTGAAAAAATTAGTAATCCGACTCACAACTTATTGGGAAAAATGAACCCATTGGGCCCAAATCGCGGTCTTGGCTTCAAATAAAATACTTTATTCACACCCATGTTCCCATCTCAAATTTATAAAATAAACTACTAGAAAATAATGGAAAAATCTCGATTTTTATACAGACAAATCATATCAAATGTAAATTGTGCGAGTTGTTAATTGAATCAGCAAATATTCTGATAAATTTGCTCAATTTTTAATTGAATAAATAAATAGAGAGCGAATTTGAATTATATTATTGCGAATTATTCTGAATCTAGTCCATGAATTTCAAATTGAAACTTAAATAAACGTCATAATTTGCTGCATAAATCCGTTCAGATATAAAAACTAATTTGTTTATAACGTATGAGTAAATATTTGAGTTCCTATTGTGTAAAACTTGATGGATGTCGTCGTTATCGTCAACAAATTAAGTGTTAATAATTTATAATTAGTAGAAAAAACCAAATTGCCCAATTTTAGTTGTTTTTCATTTATTTTTTCTGGTAAATACAGAATGTCCCAGAACGGCCTAGAAAACAGGCATGTGCCAACAGCAAGAGACTCCAAAATGACTAAAATAAGTTATAAATGTTTCGATTCCACCAATCCCAGAAGCTCACCTCAGATTTTTTACTAAATTACTAAAAACTCTAATAAGTTGCTAGGCAACAAAAATTATAATTGATTATGCTCAACTTTGATTCAGGATGTTTTTTCTCATTTATCGCTCGAGATAGGACTTTTTTTCTTTCAAAAACAGATTATTACATTCGCCCAAATACTCCCTCTTTCTACGGAGAGGCAGTTCTGGGACATCATGTATAACAACAGACTTGATAAAAATCATCGGTACATATTTCTATCCATTGTTTCAAATCCTTGACTTTATTATATAAAATAAATTTCTGCCAGACCTTTACCTAAATACATTTTGACCCTCTTCCAATTTGTTGCCATTTTCCATGAATGAAATGATGATGATGATAATGGTGTGACAGACATGCAGAACTAAAGCGATGATTTCCTGAGGATGCTCAATAAATGCCGACCTTGTTCGCTAATCTGACCTTTAATTTTCTCAATTCCTTTGCAAGGACCTATTCTAATTTCCCCATTCATCATCTAATTTAGAAAATGCAATATACAGTTGATTGAACTGACAAGATTTAATTATACAATTCTACTTTAAAATAATTAACTGTATGATTGTTATTTTAGAATTTTAAATTCGGTTGATTGCGAGGAAAATTATATGAAAATTTCAAAAATGGCGAGAACGTGGCTTGAATTCATTAAATTATAATTACTAATTTGCTTAAGATAATAATGTCTTAATAACTTCCGCATAATTCAATATATCCTGTCACTAATGTGAATCCTCATTAAAAAATAAAGGTTCTCGCTAAAATATTCATATATCTTAATAATTTGACAACGGTAGAATTGTTTAATACAATAAATTGTTGGACAAATTATAACGTTGTAAAATAATAACGAGCAATAGAAGTTTATTACAAATAAAAATAACGATTTGATGGGGATTGATTCAGATTTTATTAATTCGAGTTTCGTAGTATCTAGTATGAGTTTTATTCAATTAATTTAATTAATAAAACAAATGAAAAATCTTCACGATTATTCCTTTTTCTTATGAAATTTCTTGAAGTTTAAATTAATAAATGTTAGGGCTGTCTGACGTAATTGAGTCATAATTTTCATCCAACAAAATTGTAGCCAAAATTTGAAAGATAAGTGATTATAATGACGGTAAACAATTAATCATCATTATATAAAAAAAGGGTGAGCGTGTTTTTCTTCAAATTTTCTATAAAACAAATGAAAATGTAATTATTCTATTGTTTTATGGGATTACATAAACTGCAAACTCTGAGAAAAATACGGAATATTTCCGCCTTTTACCCAGCAACAAACCTTGATGTGTGATGTGAAATTATCCGGTACGATTTGGTCTTTAGATTCGATTCAATCAATCATGATTTATTCTGGAAAAATCTCGACTATTAGATCAATCTGAGATGATTCGATCATGGATGAAGTCGGATGGATTTTACAATCAGATCAGAAAGATTCGACGGATATAATTCGTTGTATTTGATTAGATCTGCACGTGGTCAAACATTATTTCTAGAGACAATTTCCAGATAATCAACAATCCGAAAATCGTGATCGAGATCAAGGTTCAATATTGAATAAGAAAATATAGAATAATGGCCGGTTTTTGCTATCACTGTTTATTTATTTATGTTATCGTCACCTATTGTTTTGTTATTGATTCTCTGATTTTTTTCTACAAATCACGCCTAATCGTAAGGATAATTTTCGAAATTTCAATATAAATAATTGTAGTCGTTTAGTGGAAATCAAGATATCTTATCAATTAGTAGTTTGTTTTCTTAAAATTATAAATCTCACGTGCCTTGGATCCAAATGTTTGATAAGACAGTTAGATCGGGTTCAAATTAAAATCTCGTATTTGTATTGTTTAAATTTGAACAGATTGATGAATTAGCTCAACGAAATCAAGGATATGATCAATTAATCATAAAACAAAATTGACTCACGTGGGTGGATTGACGATATTGAATAATTCAACCGGCGATGTTGGTACTCTTCGTATAATCATTTTTTTACCATCAGTCGAGCCCATGCCGACCGACGCCCACGATCGTACCGATCCAGCCTCCGATAATGGTTTAGATACATTACTGCTGCATTCACTTCCGATTTTCGGCAGTTCCGGCGACCATCCGGCCCGTAGCGATTTCGAGCTGTTTTCGCGTCGAAACGCCGGCGATCCAGGCTTCGAACTCGTTCTCATTAATAATTCATTGTAAACTTTTCGATTGGTTTTTTGTAAATTTTCGGAAGGTGATTCAGCTCTTTGATGATTAATCACCGAACTATCACAGTCAATACGTTTTGGTGCGATTTGTATTTTTTGTGGATCTTTTTGTAATAAAGTTGTTTCGTCCATTTTCGGTTTATTGTTGAATAGTTTTGTATCGTTCAAACTGTTGAACTGTAATGTTTCGAGAATTTGTTTATTGTTAACTTCTACCATGATTGAAAGATTAGTCCAAGCAATTTAATCTCTCCTACACGTTTTAAATGCAGTTTTTATTGACACTTCCAGTATCACAATTTCCTTGACATAATTCCAAGATGGGCTGTTCGGTTGAAAAGACCCAATTGCAAAACAATTAAAGACTTTTTATCGAACAAATTAACAACTATTTAAAAGAAGAAACACGCACATATCACAAAAGTGAAATTTATATTCGGGTCAACCTTCGCGATTTCGCAGCTAGAGCAATACTAAACAACACACGAGACGATTTTTGTTATTATAAAATTGTTACAATCTAAATTTCCCACTCTTTTATTTTATTATCATTCACAATTAGTTTAAAATTTTATCTGACAAGATCCGTATGGTTTCGGTGTAATATTCGCAAAATCAGACCAACAAATCTCCAAATTCTATTGTTATTCTAATCAAAATTATTAGTCTAACCGTAAAATTACGTTTTATTAATTTTATCATAAAGCGATTGATAATCGTGAACTGTGACGGACATTTGATCGTTGGCCTTTTTGAAGGCACTCGAAATTATCATTCAGCTTGATAATTCTGACGTTAATTTTTTATTTTAATTACTTGTGCAACAAGAATAATCTGTGGGAGTAAAAGTGACCTGTACGCAACCATCAGCCTTGGAATTATTGAAA
>JAZBGZ010001455.1:0-10137 GCA_037414795.1 Stenodera caucasica | reverse complement strand
AACAAAATTTGAGTCAAGAGGCTTTTTTTGACTGTGAAATATAAAAAATATCGGTGGATAAAAGCGACATCTGTTGAGAATCATCGAAGGGAAATATAGTTCTGCGAATTGAGGTTATTTTTGAGAAATTTTGAAAGATGACTGAAACATTTGATAAAAATTGCAGAAATAAAGAATTAGCTCGAAATATTCATATTTGAAAATTGAAAAATTTCACAAAGGCGTCGCAAAAGTAGCATTTCATCTATTTATTAATTCTCAATTCAAACAATATAAAAATGATTTTGTTGAGTTCAATCTGGTTAATTATTGGTGAATTTTGAATTTTTCAAGGGTTGATAGGGATAAAGATGCTGATAAAGCGAGTAAGAAGTGGATCGGGTAGACGGTTGGTGTTACTGTTGATGGTGGTTCATTTACAGAAACATAGGATGGAGAGTAGGGCCTTGGGGGTTGTTTGACAGGTTTGGCGAAGTGTACTCTGTTGTTGACGTTATCCATGGTCGAAATACCCTCATTACTGACTTCAAGTCAGTCCATTATTGCCTTTAGGTTAATTTATAATTATTATAGTGAATTTTCAATCAATTATAGACCCTTTTAATTCATACATTGAAAATTTAAAACGATCTTATAAATTCTCGATACGTTTTCAACATTTTAGGTCGTCCAAATCCAGATATTCACCCACTAAAATATAGACGTATATATATATATATATATATAGGTATATATTGAGTTAAAACTTGGTTAAGACTTATACTACTAGTATAGAACTACAGCCACCCCCTGAACAACTTGTTCAAAGGGAGAGTTTTACTTAGAGAAAGACGTTACCTGATCACAATTCCAACCGCAACTCCTTTGGCCGATGTCTTAGCGAGTTAAGACGGTGGCGGCGGCGGCGGCAGCGGTGGTGGTAGTGGTGGTTTGTGGTGGTAGTAGTTGTGGAGACTGTGTAGTTGCAAGACGTGCTTCAACATATATAAACCTATAGCTGTTGCATAAATACATTCAGGATGTGATGTTGTACCTCTATATATAGAGGAAGAGTAAAAGGAGAAAAGACCCCTTGGTCCTGGATTATTTCGTTCTCCCTTTAACCCTTCAGGCCGCAACTTCTTAACGACGACAACACATACACTTCTTATACACAAAATGACTTATTTATAAGACTTATTTAGAATCGCAAAGTGTTTCTTTATCAAATTGTTCGTTAGAGGAAATGCCGGCTTTTTATTTTATAGTCTTGACTTAACTTATTCATAGAGTTTTATAAGTGGATGCTCTTTAAAATGCAAATATGCGGATAGCCAATAATGTTGATCATCATCATCATTATTATTATTAGTATTATTATAATCACTATTATTGTAATAGTGAATTAAATGTAGTGAAGAAATTGTTAGTCTCGAGGTAGAGTTGGAGCGGATTCTAATGCATTGCCTGTAGCTTTAATTCATTTAAGATCAAGTCATGAATAAGATTGAGCTAATAATCGCTCTATAAAGGCGTACAGTTAGACATTATGACAAATGGGGCAAAAACCGTATCATCGGGCTATTCACGACAATAACAATAAACGACTAAATCTGAAATAAGACATAGGTAAAAGATTCAATTTTTGCTGAAATTTAACACTGAAATTAGAGAGAGCATACAAAAAACACAACAGTTCGCTTAGAATTTTTTAAACATCGATAGTAATTTTAATGAGTAATTTTTCCATAATAATTCAAGAATTTTCATTCTTACTTCAACTCTAATGAGTAAAATAACCTAATTTTCGTGTGTAGATTAACAAAAATGAATAATTACGCGATTTTCCCATCGAATTATGGAAATACTCTTTGAAGTTTATGCTTGATTACTGATAAGTCAATTATTTTGTTTTTTGCAATCAATTTCACCTCTTCAACTAATTTTTTTTTTGATTAAACGATAAAAAACTAAGAAACGATTTTTCGCCTACATATGCACGACGCCCTCTTCATTCTTTTTTAGTTCTTTGATAATAAATAAGGCTCTTCCCTACTCATCAGTACTTTACTTTATATTGAATTCAGAATTATTAATAAAGAGAAAAAGCAATTGAAATTATAAATAAATAAGATGTGTTTGAATTTTCAAAATGCAACATTACTAGTCGAGTTAAATGGTTAATGTAACTAAAAGGCTAAATTGTGTTGTATAGCGCTAAACATAGCAACCCCTTTCTTATAATTAATGAATGACCCCACTAGGACATAGTGGAGGGTTAACATCAACTTATAAAAATTCCCAACTATTATACGTATATTTCCAATGTAAATTCACAATACGTTTATATATACAACTGTCTTTGTCTTGTACAATAAATGGTGTCTCTTATTATTTGAATTATTATTGTCGTATAGCCAAAATTAGACGATATGTGCGTAACTTACCCTTTTGAATTTAAAGTTATCGCAATGCAGACTATGTAGACGTTATAGTTTGTGTATATGTAAGAGAAGCACCCCCCATGGAAGCCCTTTATGTTAGACCGCACAATAGTCGAATGACTTCTACACGCTTTACTACGTACCGAATATTACCTATAGATTTAGACCAAATCTTCAATAATTATTGAAGAAGGATCGACAATTGTTGTTTAGCTGATATTAATTTTACGTCAAAATTTGATGATAATCAACAACCTAACAATAATAATAATAATAATGATAATAAAAGTGAGAAAGAGAGAAAATAATTGTCTGTTTTGCAGCTGATAAATACACAATACCTTCAGTTGAAACGTTTAATTATTGGAAGTAATGGAAGTCGACTTTGTCTAAAATGCCATTCATTAAATCAGATTTAGTCCTGCAATTTCATTTCATTATTTTCAATTAATTCTTTTATTTTTCTTCTTGTTTTTGTCCGCTCTATTTCGAAGATTCAAAGATAGAAACTAACAACAAGGGGAGGACCCCATGTTGGTTGGCTCTTCGAATTTCGATAAAATTTTCATTTATTACAGCGAATCGAAATTTATTGGACACCTTTCACCACAAAAATGCTAATTCATCCAAATAAGATAAAATATCTGCTTGTTAAATAATAAGGGATGATTTATAAAAAACACAAATCCAATAGTTCTTGTTGTTTTTCAATCAAGTACATGCGGCTAAACTTAAGGGTTGATGAAATGTTATCAACTTATACAGGTATTTTTTTGTGAATAGATTAGTATTCACCAAATTCAGTGGTCAATCTGTACAAGTTCCATTGTATTAAGTGATTTAGAATCTATAAATTTGAAATGATGTTTTAGTAACAACGAGTGTCTATTTTCCCATAATCTATGAAATCGTGATTTAAAAATTCTGACGTGACGACTGTAATTCAGTAGGCGTTCTCCAATTTTTCTTTCGTTTTATTCTCTTATATTGTATTTCTGTGATTTGAATGAAATTGTAGTGAATGAACCATATAATTTTCTTATTTATTTATAAAAATGACTAGTATTGCATTTTATAAAAGTGTGGCAGAATTTTTTCCTATTCTAAATAATATAACACTATGCACTCTCGCAAAGGCTATAATCACAACAGTCTCTATTATTATTGAATCTATATACAGATATTACACTTTATCTAGCCACACTGAATTCGTTTGATAGAAATATAAAATATAAGAATATAAAAAGAGACAGTGTGCGAGAAAGAATATTTTACTCATAGTAAGGTCAGGTCAGGTCTTGAAGTCGGGCCAAAATATCCAATGCTTTTGATCGGTGTAAAAGCAGCGCCCTCCAGTCACGTCAGAGTGAAGTAGATTTGGGCGGAAAATTTGAATTACTGTTGTAGCTATTATTACATTTGTCATTTCGAAGTTGAGTTTTTTCTGTAAATTGCACACATAAGTCTAATATTACAAATATTGGAAATTGGGCTCTATGAATGGACTACATAAAAACCAAATTACGGAATTTTCAACACTTTTCCAATATATGTGCAGTTTACAAAAAAGGCTCAACATCAACAACAATAATAGCACTTTAATCATTTGAAAGGCCGCAGGTAGTTAAATTACGATACTGATTATTTTGTATAAAATTATTAACATCTATTAAAAAATTGTGTTACATAGAAAATATTTAAGCTATATAATGTAACTGGAGTCGCTAAAATCTTTGTGAATATTAATATTTATATGAAAATTGCACTTAACACTTTCCTTGTACACGATTGTTGGTTAATTACAGTTTTGTGAACTAAACCGATATAAAACCATATAGCCAATCAAAACGCATTATTTGATCGTTTACATGAATTCCTGTAACTGCAAAGCGCCATCTCTACTTAATCATATCAAGCTGGCGATCATTTTGCACCAAAACGCTCATTGATGTTAATAGGCCATGATCTCGCCCGAAGTGCAGCTAGATAAAGTGACAAATCTGTATATCGCTGATGGGAATATTAAATGTAGCACCCAATATTTACTTAAATCACCTATTTGAAACAAAACATCATCGATGTCACGCGATATCATCACACATCGTGAGAATTCAACAAGGCATCGAACATAGAAGAAAATGATAGTGTACAGTTTTTCCAACAATTTTAAAATTTAATTGTTAGTGAAGAGAGAGTGAGTGTGTGGAGAGAGAAGGGGGAGACGTATAAAACAAATTGGAAAATTTCTAAATTCTATTTATTATTGCAAAATAACTAGATTCAGTTAAAGGAGACTTTTGAATGGAATGTTTGTTGAAAGACCGAAAGTCCGATAGGTATGTGACTCTATGTCAAACGAATTGCTGCTTCACAATCATTCTTTAGTGTAATTGAATTGATTGCTTAGACAAACGGTCATTCTCTCTCTCTCTCTCTCCCTTTTGCTCTCTCTCTTAGTATTTCTCTTTCAATATCAAAGGCATCAAGCAACCATACACTCTCGGACCGTCTGGACTTCCTCTCTTCTAATACTAGTATCACTACTACCACCACTAACACAAAGCATTCCTCCTCAAAACGTCATTAATTAAATTCAGGGATTTGTTTTTGCTAGCAGAAAGAGATCTGATTCCCTTTTTGTTCTTCAGCTGTGTCTCTGTATTTTATTTAATAAAGTTCAAATTTATACTTTTTAACCGAATTTCGACTAATTCAAACAGATATTTTCCATGATGCTGGGTGAAAAGAGCAAAGTTGGATTGTTTGAGAATACATAGACACAACAACAAAATTGTGTGCGTGTGTATGTTTGTGTGTGGGCTGAAAAGGGGTTGAGGGCTGGGTGTTGAAACCTCATCCGTCATCCCTCTTCATCGAACAACCGTGGCTTTGGTGACAAATAGCGGCTTTGTGCTTAGTCCGACAATGGCTACTTGACTTCCGGCCACTCTCTGGAGCGTTTCGTGATTAAATGTGAAGCAAAGAGAAAGCATATGCGACCCACCACCTACTATTAGGCTCCTCTAGTCAAACATTTTCCTTCTCTATTATTATTATTATTATTAAATAACGTATAGTGTTATAGTTTTGTAATATGTGATCAACGTTTAATGTAAAGGAGACCCTACGATTATTTCGCATACAGTTTCTAAGGTGATGACCGCCTGAAAGGCAGGCCTTTCATATAATTCAATAGAAATCCGATAGTTTGAATGTAAATCAACTGGACGATAGTAAAGGTATTGGGTAATTTTATGGGATGGAATTTTGGATTTATTCCGTGTAAAGATGACGGTCTTTGTCTGTCTTTTTTCCAATTTTTTTTTTTTTATTTTATTTTTTTGTAAAAGGTGGCCGTTCTCGTGGGAAATAGACTATTAGCTATCAGCCGGATAGGTTTCGAAGACACGTTTCCGTATATTCGTCCCCTTGAACATGGAAAACACGTAAGTGGACATGGGACCGATCTATCGTCTCGCCAGGGGCCTACTACTAAACACATCTATCGAATCAAGAGTGCCATGCAATGTCCATCTCTTATACGATACGAAATAACAACCTATACACAAACATTCATAGATCTATACATAGACAAATAACGTTCTCATAGGAGTAAAGTTTCCTGGACTTATCGACTGCAACATAGACAGATGACCACTACAAGTGACGAGCATATATGATCAGGGACATTTGTGAATGTCCATCCAATCTCATGCATATGGAAATAAAGTCGGACGTAAAATAACAAAAGTCACATTATAATTTTATTGATAGACAGACATATCCGTATAGGAAACAAATATAATCAAAGAGAAACAGGCGAATAAAGAGAGAGAAAGAAAGATATAAATCACAAACCATTCTTTATTTTACAATTATTGCATTTATAAACTGAAATCTCCAACGATCACCTAACTCAACTTTCCACTTAGAATTTCTTCTGTGGTACAAAACAAACTAACCCCAAACACAAGTCTTACAAGTCTTTCCGCAACTTGATGGTATCTCTTTGTTTTGGTTTTCTTTATAATGCGTTTTATCTCAACCACAGGTTTGTAAATGGGTAATTCTTTTATTATTATTATTATTATTATTATTAGTATTATCATTATTGTCGAGGATGAAAGGAAACATGAATTTATTTCTTTTAAGTGCTGTAATTCAATTATTTCCCCTTAATTTTATTCGAAAGGAATTCATTTTAGATATTTTTATTGTTTTTTTTTTGCCTCCAACATCTATTGAATTTATCTATTTTAAATGTTAATTAAAACAAAGAAACAATAGTAGACTTTAACAATATTAAAGTTAAAAAGGAACGAGGTGAATTCATCACATTCATAATTACTTTAGGTGCTTGTAGTGGTCCTTGGGGTGTAACGAGGTCTCCTGTTCTTAAGGGTGCCGTTGGTTGACTATACGTTTGTCCAGAATGAAATAGCGACTAGGGGGAGGGGGTGGGATAAAGCGAGAAAGAGAGAAAGAGAGAGATAGATGGAGGAGTATGTTTGTTTTGGGGGCCTAGTGAAATGAAGCATTCCTTTACGGCGGCCCCGAGAGCTCGTAAAGTCCACTTTATGATGATAATTACCTTCTGCCCAGGTGGCCCAATCTGTAAATCTCTGATTCTCTCACATAAGGCAGATTAACTTATCTCTCTCTCTCTCACACACACTCTCTCTCTCTTTAACTCTTTTCTAATATCTCAACAGTTTTATGCAATTTCCAATAGTGTCGTTAATATAAGTATTTTTCGTTTTTGTTCTGTGCGACAAAGTTGAGGGTGGGTGTTTAGTTGAGTGGTGAGTTTTAGAAATAGGTAGTCGTCGAGGACAGTTGAATTTGACCCGCGGGTGCCGTATTCAGCTGGAGTCTCTGAGATTTATTCCTACGACCCGTATGTCCAGCTCCTCTCTAATGAAATATTGTATTCATAGGGAGGATCTCCTTGGGGAGTACCTGCTACTAACTCGCATATGCCAAACTGCACCTGCATCATCCAACAATTTTCCGCAAATTTATTCCGTTCTTATTATCGATTTTTTTTGTTATTTCCTTAATGTAATTAGAAAATCACGAAAAAATTGGCACAGTGTAGATGTAATTAATTAATTAACTAATTAATTAATTAATTAATTAATTGTTAGCTTTACAAATTCCCCATTTATTTTACACTTTCTCTCTTCGTTCTTCGTTCTTTCTATACGAAAATTGGAGAATGAACGACATTTCCATGAGAACGATACGGCAACGATATGCCACGGTCAGGACAGCCCCTAGAGGAGAAAACTGCCACAACTTTTCAAAGATAAAATTGAATATGGATAAAACTCGAAGTAGAAGAAATTCTCTCGAGTCCGGGCGATTTCATGTCAAATGTTAGAATCCGAACGAATGAACGAATGAATTTCGCCCTCCCAACACAAAATTCTCTGATATTTTAATAATATTGAAAACTTTTCTGATATCTTCCTTTCTAATATTGATTCAAATATGATTTATATACTGATTTCCGATTTATACATTTTATTAAATATATTACTCTTCAATATTATTATTGATATTATTACTTGAATGCTGAAAAGCTCGATTGTTTAAATCATTGAAGATCTATCCTTTTATAAATAGCTGACGTTTTTAAGGCCCGCATGAGCAACGCGTGAAACGATGCGCAAATTCAAACACCAAGTTTCGAGAAGTTTCCAAGTTGCATGCCCATATCAGCAAGGAGTACAGCTTAACTCCCTTATAGTCGGCGAAAAAAAAAGCCAAATTCACCTCTTGTCAAATAGATAACTATTCATCAAAGATTCCTAAGGATATTTCCAACAAAAACCACCCCTCGTTTTAATATCGTTATTTTTATTGTTCGTCATCGCTCTATTTTCGAATTTTCTTTTTTATTATAAAAACCCAATATTCTCCTACATTATGATAATAGAGTTCTTGAAACTAAACCATTTTTATAAGAAAATATTCAACAATCACGCATCTCTCGTCTTTGATAGTGTCGTGCTTCATATTATTATTATTATTATTATTATTATTATTATTATTATTATTATTATATTTTGTTTTTATGTAAACTTTGATTATGTCTTATTTCTCGTTCATTGCTAAGGCGTGACGAAAGTTGTTAAAGTTCCGTTTTTATTGTTTCCGATTTAATCAAGTTATAGGGATGGGTGCTGTTGTTTTTTCCCCTTTCCGTCTTTTCATCACTTAATTTCATTGCCTAAATAGAAAATTTACAAATAAAAAGAAATTAAAGCTATTCTAATTTCGTGTTATAGCCGGCACAAATTTTTATTACAAACATTCAGCTTATCAAAATAACTATAAATAATAATAATAGTGAGTTTGGATGAAAAGATAAAAAATATCTAATTGAGGTGTTTATTTTCTATTATTTTATTTATTTTTTTTTCAGGTAAAGTTAAATTAGTGCTGTCGTTTTATTTCATAAATTCAAGATTATCTAAATTTGATAGCAAATTTATAATTATTTGTATCTTATTTAGTGGAAGAATTAGCACGGAAATTAGAGTTTGTCATGTGAAAAATCGCGGAATTTTTCTAATATTGCTCGATTTTCACGATCTAATCCCCCCTTGTCTGTTCTGCTAATAATAAGAGATGAAACGAACAAATTTCATCTGAAACTTGTTTAGATAGGGAAATCTCTGTCTTTTCTCCTATTCCTAGTTTATTGTAACTTTCTCTCAAAAGCTTGAAAAGGGATTGTAGTTGAAAGCTCGCTATTTTAAATGGAATACATCAAGCCTTTCATATTTATTATAATCATCATGCAAGTAGAAATATTAGAATTATTAATTTCCAACTCCTATTCAAAATGTTGAGTTTAAATAGATTATTGTTGGATTTTTGATTGAATTTGATCTTGTTGGATTCGCGAAATATCCGTGTAGTTTTCTTGCATAATCTCCCCCGTCTTAGTATGGATTCGATTTGGTAGTATAATAAATTGATTTTGTACGAGAATTTAATTAAAAATTCGAATTGATATTGTTTTATGTAAATAATAAAATGAATTCGATATTCATCTATTCAATACAATGAAATTTAAAATAAAACAGAGCAAATAAAATAAAAGCCACGATCAAATCAATCGTTGCTTGTGGACAGAGTAAACAGATATTAATATTTAACTAGGGGTTCTCCCTGTAGAATCAGTGAATGGCCAATATATAGCTACCTACCCATATTTGGTAAACACTTTACATTTTACATAAATGCACAGTTCAAGTTTCAATCTTTATTTTTTATCCAAGTCTCCTCCAATACATATATATCGATGTTCAGTTGAACGTATTTCTTGATTTTTCTCCCAATCTTAGGGGCGGAATCAACAATTATTGTAAAAGGATAATGTTTATTTAAAGACACTAATTACAAACTTGCCATAGTTCGTGTATATCTAAAAGGGAAATAGCAACACATTGTTTGATTATTAAATATAAATCTGCACGTTTCCAAAACGAAACTTTTCAAATTGTCAGCTGTTTAGAACAGCTTTGACTAACTAATTAATTCAACTGACCCAAACGCGGTAGCTTATACGAAAAGCAAATATCAGTATATACATTGGTATTAGCAATTAATTTATTTTCGATTTATTGATGATTCCAACTATAAACTCGATCCCAAACTAACCTTAACTTTTAATAAGAGAAAAAACTTTATTATTAATATA
>JAZBGZ010001454.1:3759-14040 GCA_037414795.1 Stenodera caucasica | reverse complement strand
TTTAGAAATTTTTCGAATATTTTTATTTGAGTAACTTTCGCTACAGTAAATAAAATTAAACGGAATGATTCGGCCTTGTTCTTATTTTCAAACAAGATCGTCAAACTTCATAATTCCCAACAAATAATATCGGGCAAAAATGATATATTTACAATTTCGTTTCTATAAATACGCCAATAATTGAATCAGTTGCTTAATCGTCAAGACAGAGATAGAGAATGACTTAAGTTGTTAATCTGGACTCGATATTCTCATCTTTGAAAGTGTCTTTTTCGTGGCTTTTTCTTCGGTTTATCACTTAATGTTAATCAATTTATTGGCCATTCTACTCTAAATAATCGAATAACGAATTAAGATAATTATTCTTTGGCGGATCATTAGGTTATTGACGAGATCCATTTAATTATCCGATAATGTTGTTACGGATTTATTCATCAGTTAATTTTAACTGTCATTTAACTGTATTTAAGTCAATTGGTGCTTAGTTCTCAATTCTAGAGATGATCCGATTTGCTAATTCAACTTATTTAATAATTCGTGTCAAAGCTCGACTAAGAATTTAACATTTCTACCATACTGAATCTCAATTGCCGAGTTAATTAATACGGCCCTGTTACATGATTTTAATATGAATTCGGATACTTGTATTCTGACAATTTTAATTAAATTGTTCTAATGAGATTCTAGTGAATCAATTCAAAGTAAAAAAAAAAAACAATTGAAATCCTCGTTGATAACAATCTGTCGGGCTAAATAATGTGACTTGATGAATCCGGAAAAATTAAATTCCGGAAGGAGCATTATACATTATCATTAATCATGATATTATATGGGAAAAACCTGAATAATAATAATATTAATAAATAAATAGAACACTAGAATATCGAATGATGATCCGATATTTTCCCTAAGAAAAAACGAAAATAATGAATGATGGAAATGCGAAGTTGGGACGAATCGATAGTGGAATTAAGTGAGTGAAATCTTGACATCTGGACGGATTGATATTGAAACTGTGGCATTTCAACATTATTGAAAATGAAAACGTACAAACCGATAGAGAACAGCCGTTGCCGTTTGTTTTATTTTAATCTCAGTTGAAATACGACGATTTTTCCACCTATTTGGTCTGTTATTGGAGGAAAAATCAAAATCGAGCGAATCTCGCCAGAAAATCAACATCATCAATTATACCTGGGAACAAAGCCGTCCTATAAAAAAAAAAACAAAAAAAAAACTGGGAAACCATACAAAAAACCAAATCTACATTTATTGCATACACTCTACATGAAATATGGAGCTCGAATATCGGAAAATATGGGATTATTCAACAATGAAATTCTACAACCAAGTCTTCATCTCTATCTGAATTATGGTAGTTTTACAAAATCGTCAATAGAGGGCGCAATCAATTCTCAATGTCTCATTGAACGAAGACAATCCGATTCGATCGTCTATCAAATTGAAATCGATTTCACAAGTTTGCAGATTCATTCACTGATCTGATTGAAAGATGAATTTTGAATACAATCCGATTTTCAATTCTTATGAGACAATAGATTCGACAAAACTTCCCTCAACTTGTCTAGCCTCGTACTGATTGTAGAATCCAATCAAATTAGAAAATTGAGATCGGATTGATCCTATTTTTGACCAATTCGACTTTATAAGATTGGATCGTATAGCTAGATCGGTGCGCACCTGGAAACCATTCACATTTTTTCATTTAGAAACTATTTTGCATAGTTCTCTTGGCTTGTTTCACTTGAAAATTCTATTTTCAAATACAATTGTTACTGGTATTTTATTAAAAACAGATCCCATGGGAATAATATAAAGTTTCCATACAATTTTACGATTGTGGTTCGTAATGAAAATGTGATCCTATTGTTACATTGTCTCATAAATAATTATGGCGACATAAAAGTTTGACAAAAAAAAAAAACGAAATTGATGATAAATCGAATAAACATTTCAACTGTCCATATTGTAATAGAATTTAGAACATCAAGTCATAGTTTATCGAGCGAAACAGAACTGTTTGATTTACAATAAAATAAAAAATAGTTATAATCGAACGAATCCGATTCGGTTAACATGACTTGATCGAAACGTATCGCGTAAAGTCGCGTCGGCTGAATCAAAACTGATCGACTATAGATTTCATGACATTGTTTTTATTGCTGTTCATTTCAAACTTTGTCAGTTTCAATTCGATTTTATTGTTTTTGGTGACCCATTCGAGTTTATCAATATCGAATCGAATTTCAATTATTTTTTATATTCTTAGCCCAAGGAGTTAATTAATCTGTTTAAATGAAGTCTCGTCGCTTTTTTCTTGTTGTGAAAATCGACGCTTTTCTAATCTTCTCACCTGGGATTTCCTCCAACAACAACACCACCACAAAAAACAACAAACAAGGAATAATGAAAAATCAATCACTTGTTTCGTTTTCTTTGTCGTTTTCTGTTTTGTTTTGTAAACGACGTAAAATAGAAAACAGCTTTTATTGAGTAATGTATTCGTATTTTATACAGCAGCTCTGTTAAATATTGACATGCGTATTGTAAAAACGGCATGCTGGACGCTGTTGCATCTCCAGTCATCCACCGTCGTCGGTAGAGCGTCGTGGCGCCAAATTCCATCTATCCCAAACAAATAGAATATGTGTAAAGTCAGTCGATTCATCAATAATCGGTTTGATTGATCGAATTTCTCGTTTATTTGAAAAAACTTCAAACTTAGTTGAAGAGTTTGCTTTTTTAGTGCTGGAAATTCTCCCAAAATTAATCTAATTAATCATGGAGTTTTTTTAATAATTTCTCATCCCGGGATAATTGAGTTTTTTTGTTGTTATTTTTAAAGATGTTGGTGATGTTTTTATCGGAAACAGTTCAATCGAACTGCACCTTTATCAATCAATTAGTGTTTAATTCTAGTTTAATGGTGATAATGTGGTGATAGCGGCCATTTGAGTGCAAAATAAAATGCACTATCATCCATCTATAACTGGCTATTCCCATTGCCGATCTGGATCCGATTCTGGACTTCATCGCAGAAATTACCGACATGATCCAGAACCATTTGATAGTGGAGATTCCACATTATCCGAACTTGACGGTAAATATTCAAATCATCCCGAAATTCGGCTACAATACAACCATCAATAAGGTCCTTGATTATACAAGAAATTATACAAAAACTAGACCAGACTAGAGGGAAATAGGCTAGTTCGCTATTATAAACGAAAACTGTGTAAACTAAAGTTTTAAGGGAGAACAAACAAACAAAAAATAAGATAAACGTCTGGAGTTCTAAATGGAATCGTTTGCTATTTCTCCATTACTTTATCATTTTAAAAATCCTCTTATCTAATTTTCGTTTTGTTTGTCATACTTTTTGTCCGATAATTTAATCTCTTGTTTCGGTCTTAGCATTGTTAATTCTTTCCGAAATGTTTCGTTGTAAGTGGAATTGAAGTCGATTTTCGTTGGGTGATAAGCAACTTGTTAGCATATAGCGTATAGAATGATCGTTGTCCTCTTCAAATAAGGTCCTTTAAAATTGCCTTTTTCGCAACTCTAGATAATAGCAGAATTTCAACTTCATTAAATTCTCTCGTATTCCCAACAAATCTAGATCTTGATTCCTAATTTTCTCTGGATCAAGAGGGATACGATAGTTGTTTTGTACGATTTCTCTCTAGAAAAAGAGAGTTTTCTCTCCCAAAATCAAGTTCTCATGCATTTCTCTAAAATTCTAAAATATTCTGGTGCACAGAAAAGAGACAAAGATCAGGTTCAAGACCTCTAGAGAATATCATGCTTGTTTGTTCTTCCTATAAAGTCTTTTAGAGAAAAATATTCTAAAAATACTCGCTACAATATAGAATTACTTAAAAAATGAAGATGGGAATCGAAATCTTCATAAGATGAGAATTGCTACAACTATTAGAGAGTTTTTATACTCAACTGTAATTATGAAATCCGATAGTTCCACAATCAAGATCTGAATTTAGAGAGAGAACGTGATTAGATTATTTCGTATAATTTTTTTCTGGAAGAAGAGAGTTTAGTCTCACAAATAATTATTTCATAGAATCAAGTTATTAAATGCTATTAAAAGAGAATTGCCTCTTTGATAAAAATAGAGATCAAAAAATGATTTCCGTAAATGAGAATAAAAAATTTCTAGTTGGTAAGCGAAAGTAGAGATAAAAGTCTAGACTAGGCTAAAACTTTTAGAGAATATCATTGATTTTGCTTCCTGAAAATGTCTAATATTTTAAGAGTCGTCTCGAGTGAAAATTTGATAAAAAAAATGGAGATCAACATTTGTTTTTCAGCGATACGTTTGAAAAATGTAGTCTAGTCTCCTCTATAAAAACGAGAAAAACAAAACTTTCGAATTGTTTTTTTTATGCGGATTTTTTTTTTGCAATTCCGCCCTCCTTTGCGCATTATTTATTAAATTTGGGATATGTTAGAGTTCAGTTGTTTATTTTTGTATTTTACAGTTACTAGACATATTTTTGAGAATGTTCACATTAAAAATCTCCTCTATTCGTTGTTAAAAACAAATATCAAATAAAATCGGTATACAGGTCTGATATTTACAAGAATAGAACAGAATGATTGAATCTTGAATGATCTCGGTTTTATTTTTAAATATCTTGGATGTAATCGAGCGGAAATAGCAAATTGTAAAATCATTGAATCCAAACTGTCGACCATTATTATTATTATTATTACCGTTGTTGTTGTTGTTGTTGTTGAATTTTGGCTGTAATTTTGTTTTGTGTTCCAGAATCGGAATCCGGCTCGGGATCTGGCATCGAAGTTGATCCAAATCTCCCTTATCCAGGGATAGCTCCAGTTGCATTACGTTATCTATCGCAAACAACTAGGCCGAGGAGCTGGTGTCTGACGCTCATCTCAAATCCATATCCTTTATTATTATCATTATTATTATTATTATTATTATTTTGGAGAAAAAAAATTAGGCCAATATCGACCGATTCCTGTGCTATTTTTAATAATTACGAAGACCATCCGCCGGGGAATTCCAGGTAGGATCCAGAATTTGAACGGAATTCAATTGTTGTTTATTCGCACCGACGATTGGAAAATCGTCGGGTATTTTTATCGCTGATAAATAAAAAGCAGGGGGAAACTACTCAAATTGAACAACGAAAATCGAATTTTGCTATTTACATCATAAAAACAATGACACGAAGAAAATGCTTTCGTTTTCCCACAGGCGGAAAAATTCGGTTTGTTAAAATGTAAACAAGTCGCCTTGCGAGACGCTTCGAATATATTTGAATATTGTAAAATTGAGGAGTTATGTGGATTTTCCGATAATTTCCATGAAAATTCGATTTTTCTAGTTGGCGATTACCCAAAATTACAATTTCACGTGCCGATTTCAGCTCAATATCTTCTTCAAAAAAATGAGAATAATTATGGGAAATTTCGATGATCATCACGATTAATTAACGCCGTTATTTGTTTATTTTGGGGTTATTTCCAGTTTACGATCACGTGATAGCTAAATTCTCCCATAAATATTTGTAATATAAGTAGTTATGTAGGTGGAATTTATCGTAATCATTGAAGAATTTGGATGAAATCAGAATTTCGCAATAACTATTTGATTCAAATCTATATTTAAATTGTCGCAAATTCATCTAATTAGACTTAAGCCATTTATAAGTCCCAACTCTTGAGACACGGATTCAGTTCTAGTTTATAGACGAATTATAATGAATTCGGTCTGAAAACTTTGCGAAGGGGAGTTTTTACGATTCATTATGTGCGAGTGCTTCTCGTTTTAACGTACAAATCCTCCTTTTAGGTTAGTTGAGTGGTTGGAAGATTAGTTTTAACAACTGGCCCAAGAGTTTTCAAAAAAAAATAATTTTACTGAAAATTTCTCTTTGAGTTACTTGTAAATTTTACTAACTTCTCAGTATATAAGTGGAAGAAATTATTATATGAAAGTTCTTTATTGATCGAGAAAATGGGGGTTAACTTTGGAAAATATTTCTAAATCTCGAAGGTTACTTTTTTTTTTGAATGTACTATTTGCCGATAAATTTAACTATAGAGGAAAATTGGTGGAGTTTTTAAAAATGATAGATAGTCGTGTATTTTTCCAATATCGGAAAAAAATTGAAATTTATAGCTTTTATCGGATGAAAATATTACAAAGTGAAATTTTGTACGAAAATTAATCGACTGAAAATTGTAGGAGAATGTCAAAATTCGGCTGAACATTGTTGAAATCTCATCTGAAAGGCTCAAATTTTCTCTAGAATTTCGTGAATTTCCGTGTCACAGTTTTAATTTAGTCAGGGAAAAAGAATTTCAAAAATTGAAGAATTCTATTTTCGAGTTTTTCAAATTTGCGAATCCACCCCAAAAATGACTGAAATTTATAGTATTAATCAACTCAAAATATAAAATATAAATATTGAAGACTCAGCTGAGTCTGAGTCTGAGTTTTTCCTGAAATTTTGAATTTCTGACCAAAGAGCTTTAGAAATCTCTGATCTTCGAAAGTTTCATATAAGGGAGAAATGAAGGTTAAAGTGAACCTAGTAAAATTAGATTTTGCTAAACGATAATTTTTTTTCTGTCTAATTGTAAGACAAATATCGAAAACTTCAATTTTTCAATTAACCCAAAAACATTTGTATTCAACCATAGAGAATGAAAGGCTTAAGCCTTAAAAATGAATCCACCTTTTGTCAATTTTCAGGAATATCTTTGCCACAATTTGAAGCCCAAATTTCGACAAGCCAATAAAGATTTACTCAATAAAAATTGAAACTGCCGTACTTCAAAGAAGTATTTACTTTAACATCTTCAAATAAAACCCACAAACCCAATACAATCAACATTTATTGTAAAAATAATCAAATTTTATTGTGTGTATATTATTTTTCGGTTCATCTCCCGGTCTAATAATTGGGATTATTTCAAAATTGCAGTTATTCCCGACTAAACTCTCTGAAAACAGGCGCTGATTGGTCTGCTAATGATTTAACCACCGCCATTATAACCACCGACCCTTCAACATTGAAACAGATAGGTTTCGACGGTAAACAACCCCGAATTTAACAATCCACATAAAAAAAAATAATCCACCTCATCGATTAATTAAATTTTTTTGTCCGCTCCATCAATTTCCCCATTCAACATTTTCTTCTTATTTGAACTGTAGATGGAATTTCCAATAAAAAATAAATCTTGTTAGACTTTGTTATTATTGGTTTTATGTAGTAGTCTGAATAGTCTTGTTTTTATTTGTTTTTTTTTTTATTGATTGCCTATAGAATTATGTTATTTTCTAGTTTTATGTAGGTGTTGCAATTAAATTTCGTCAATTTGTTTATAAATGAATCCAAATTTAACAATTTTCAATCATTTATTATTCGATTGTTTCAACTAAAATTCAATCTTTTGTTGGCGGAAAATATTTAAAAATTCTGAAAAATCATAAAAAAGCGGATGTAGTAAATTCAAAAATAATCCAACCAAAAATCTATCTAGCCGACTCGAAAATTTGTTTATTTATATTTCATGTAGATTAGAAGCTTCTTTCTGTATATAGATGTTGAGTGAAGAAAATTTACGTCATAACAGTCACTGGAATTTATAGCGTTTTTCACACAAAAATATTAATTAAATTATAGCGAAACGAAATCGACTTGACTTGCAACGAATTGTAATCAACATAATAAATCATCAATCCGGTATCAGATTCGAATACCACAATATTAACTGAAAGAACTGTAAAATCACCCTGAAATACTGAAACGTACTTAGAGTTGTGAGATTCTTATAAAGCGGCAACGTAAGCTGAAATTCGCTGAAACTTTCCAGTTGTTCAACTTCCAAATTAGAACAAACAACCCGCAATAAAAATTTGGACAGAACTTTGTCTGTTCTGTTGGAGCCGGTCCTGTACACCGATTTATTTCAGTAATTTCACTTGAACTCATTCAAATCAGGTTTTTTCGTCGATTGATTTTCTGTTAATTTAAATTCGATTGTCGGAACATTCAACCCCAGAATATCGATTCGATCTAGTCGCTGTCTCAACAACCCCTTAATTATCCATATTCATCATTAGTGATTATCTTAATTTTTTTATTTTTGTTTTTTTTTAATTGATAGGGAGCCGCATAAACAGCATGGCTTTCACAAAGGTAGATTTTCGCGAGCTTTTCGAACAACACCAGACCAATTAGAGCATTAAAATCTCTCAACAGCAGTCATCAACAATCAGTTCAGCTATTATCTCTTATCGTAATCAATTTTAATGCTGATTTGAATTAATTAATTTCAAACAATTCAAATATAAACGTTAGCTTTAGAAATGGAAATTTTCAGAGGGTTGAATATTTGTTTGTAGTGTGGAAAGAACAGCATGTTGTCTCGAATCAACAATGCTGAAATGATCGTCTACCGTAAAATCATCCATTCAACCGGAATTTGAACGATATTACCACTTCCTGTTATTCAGTTCACCATCAAAACTTCCACATTTTTCACAAAACTCAACTCAATTCCATATCTAAAGTATAAGGGCAATTTTGACACAATTTCTGGAAGCGAGAAAAAATATGGCTCCCAATTGCAGAGATCAGAGTCGATCAAATCAAAATAATGGTAAATTTGTCTGTCGATCTGTCCCTAAATTATTATCGCATGGTTAACTCGAGAACGAGTTAACGGAATTTGGTGAAATTTGACTTGTGAGTTCATTCTAGTGTATAGTTAATCCTCCCTTAAAATTATCAAAATCGAATAGAATAGGGGTTGGAATCAAAAATCGTTTTTTATCTAAATATCTCGATACTGATTCGTAAAATCATTCTATTGAAGATTGAACTTTGTATTACAAAGTTTTCGAATGGTTTGCGATTGTTTTTAACTAATACTAGATTTATTTAATTTGTGTAAAAGTTCTGTTGTTTTTTCCGATCAAACTCCTGGTCGATCTCATTTTATTATTGAGGCTCTTTTCAGAAAAGGCTCAAATATCAATTTGAACAATAGCCGGGATTGAATTTAGGCCAAATTATAGTCTGTAACGATGATATGTTCAGGTAACTGAACTAACGACGACAGCAGACGTTATCCGATATTGGATCGTTATGTAAACTATATAGTATTAGCCTGAGGGGTGTACTCGAAATAGATATAAAAAAATTAGCCCTCTATCCATCATGCTTTGTTGGCTGTATATTTGATTTTTTTGTCGCTAGACACGTTACAGGAAAAATAGCAGGAAAAATTACTGAAGTGACAAGATAGACGATGTTGGGGATTTTCGTATGGAAAAATCGCCCCAAAAAAAAAACAAACAGGGAAATTTATATAAAATTTTATAGGAGAAGAAGTTTGGCAACTGGAATATTCTTGCGAACTTGCCGTTCGTCTATTGTTTGTTGTTGGAGCTCGTCTTTGATTCGTTGCTATTGTATCGCGAAAAAATCAATAAAGACGAAATGTTGAATGAGACCCATCACTATTGAGGGGGATGAAGTGATGGAGAAAAAGAAACGGTTCACTGTCAACTAAATATTAATAAAAATTGTATTCACCTGCTACGGATTAATGTCAAGACTGTGAACGAATAAGAAAAAATAGCAGGAATGAAGATGGAAAGTCGACCGAATGATATTCTGATATTCCCTGTGAGTGGAAAATTCTATGAATATTTTATGGTTAAAAGACGACCATTTCCAATAGAAAGACTGGTTATCTTATAGAAAATACATCTCATTTTTGCAGATTTCGAAATTATTAAAAATTCACGCTTTTATCGGGATTTTCGATTTCTTGTCTTGAATGAATAAGAAATTCTACTCTGGTGAATCACTTCGATTCGCATTCTTGAACGAAATCCGCATCTTTCTTAATTGTTGCTAAAACATCAAAAAAACTAGTTTCCAAGAGATGGATATACGGATTTGCTTCAGAATACTCCCTATTTTTATGATAATCATCTTAATCGTATTTATGATTGAATTATTAGAATCGTGTGGGACAGTAATTAGAGAAGAGTTCCCAAAGAGATACAGATGGAGACTCTGTTCAAGAACACAAATCGTTCAATTGTAACAGAGAAATTCTTGATTTGGTTTTATAGTTTTGTATGATGACTTTCTCGATTTATGTTCAACTTTTATTAAACTCGATTCTAGATAGTTTCAGACTAAATTTCCATATTTGAAACAAGTGTTGGAAACGATCTCGATTCATAAA
>JAZBGZ010001453.1:0-12707 GCA_037414795.1 Stenodera caucasica | reverse complement strand
TCATAAATAACGCCCTTTTCGATATAGTAAGACGATCACATATTGGTGGTAATATTAAACGTGCTAAAATATCAGTTAATGCCTGGACGGATAAGCACAATGCAATATCAGTTTTTGTATAGCCGATATTGCTTAAGAAAAATGGCGTCACCATTTTGAAATTTTGTTCAGCAACATAAAATATCGATAAACCAAACACTAGATTCAAATATATTGGATCTTTGAGCAGATCGAAATCCATAAATTCAACAATTTTCATCCATAAACTCTTAGTTTTCTCCTCTTGTTGCAATTTGAAATGCTCCCTTGGAAAATCTGCCAATATTTTCGTATGCGTTTGTAACTGAACACCAGGATAACTCATATTTCGCCTTAAGCGATTATTGACTGATGATTGTCGAATTAGTGGATCACCTGGCTGAATTTACAAAAATATCATGAATTTTTTTTCTAAAATTATATTAAAAAACACTCACTTCTAAATGTAGACCGAGACTTGATCCAGTGAAGTCCAAGCGCGAGTAACTCGACAAAACTGATTCTTTCGATGATCGTCGTTTATTTGCACTACCAAGAAAACTGACTGTGGAAAAATTCCTTGGAAACGTCGATTTCCGTCTCAGACCAGGCTCTTTGGCTAGCTCTTCCAATGTCTTAACGGCCAATTCCGACATAATTTTACTGCTAATCAAATTCTGATCTTCATGTAAATCGGAATCTTCATCATCCGTTTCTTTAATTGTCTCCATCTCCTAGATAATTGTTACAAGAATTAATTGGTTTCTTTATCAGAGATTTTGGTGTTAATTTGATATAATTATAGGAATACTGTGTGATTTCTAGCAAGCAACACCATGCATTATTTGGAAATTTATTCTATTGAAAAAGAGGAAAGCGGCTCATTCCATGTTACCTCATTGGATGCAAAAAAGAATGAAATTCTCTGCAGCAGTAAAACATCAAAATCCACATTATGAACGGGCTTGTTTCGCAATTGTTTTATTTATTTTTTTTTTAATATAAATAAGGCATAAATTCGAGACTAACCTGATGGTAACCTTCGTCTTCGTCTTTAATATCCGATATGAAGTGCCATTTTGCCGGTTGTAATAGTGCCGAACCGGCGATCGCATTCATTGCGAAAGCCCCCAAAATCAGTATAGCGCCTCGAAAATTGTACATTTCCAATAATAATTTCACAGCTTGCGGCATCAACATCATACCGAAAGCTGTTCCAGCTAATGAGAAACCGACAGCTTGGCCGCGACGTCTCACAAAATAATTATTTAATGCAACAAAAGTTGATGAAGCCGTTAAACCGACGCCTAAGCCTATTTATAACACATCTCGATTATTATCAATAAAAGTTTAATCTAATTCTTTATATTTTACCATTAATAATACTGTACGTTGCTATAATGTGCGCCATACTTTTGGCTGGATAAGTTAAAATTAAACCTAATGCACACAATCCAGATCCGATTAATGAGACTTTACGATATGAAAAGGCACGTATTAATGGTCCAACAAATAGACCCGAGAAATTGATTAATGCATCTAATGTACTCATTATAACGGCAGCTCCTGTTGTTTCCACATTCAATTCGGTCAATAAATCACCAAATAATAAACCAAATGACGGCTCTATTGATCTTGTACATAGCTGAAATTATTTTTTTTTATTAGAGAAAATAATTTGCCAAAAATTACTACAACTCACATTTACTACACTAACTCCAATAACAACCACCCACCCCCATCCGCCATCTGGAGGAACCATTTTCTTGCCTTCCACGAACATAATGTTCGAGATTCTGCCAGATAATGGAAACATAAAAAAAAAGAAAACAATACATTAAACAATGTCCCCAATTTAACATTGAATTGTAATTTTAACCACATACAGAACGTCCCACAAATTAACCGCATCGAACAGTATTGTTGATAAAAAAACAAGCTCGAATTTTATTATTACATCCCAAAAACAATTATAATTGAAAATTTAACGAGTACCTAAATTAAAGATTTTATTGATGGAAGGAAAATGATTTTTATAAACATGAATTTTTCACATGATAGCTATAATCATTTTTTCTATATCTAGGTCATGAAACTTATAACATTTGGTATTCTTCGACAATGACATCATCTCTGTCTAGATTCTACATTATTGATGGTTTTATATTTGTTGCAATTTTGCCTCATTGTCAGTCGTTGAATCACAGTGATTCAACTTGAGATGAAGATGAAGATACCGTTGGAGAATACAAATTTAGATTGTGATGAATTTCATCTGATATTATTTTGGATGATAGAATCGATTTAATGATAATTAATTAGGTGACGAGTTGATGGTCTCGATCAGTGAATCGAGGTCATTTTATTTATAGATCAGTCCTCGAATTATATGACAATTGCCGATCGGGGGGTTGAAATTATTGAAGATAAGTTAGATCAATAAATCACCTGACCTTCACCAACATTTACATTCAACGAATCACCAAATGTGTCTACATAGAGTGGAATCAATGAATTTCGAACAATAGATTCGACCAAAGCAAAAAGAATCAAGGTTCTCTTCGACTGAATAGTTGATAAGATTATTGAACAAACAACGTGAGCGTAATCATTCAAATCGATAATTAAGAAACTATAAATGAATTATTGTGCAAGAGAAAAAAATGTCTAAATGCCTCTTTCCTCGATCATATTCTCCAGTCAAAGTCCAGACGTACAAAAAATAATTATAACGTGATAAAACAAAGTCCAATAACTGGCGAATGTACGAAATTAATAATAATGATAAAATCAATGAGAAAATAATTAGTATTTCACCAAAAAAAATGAAGATTCATAATAATAATTATCAGTAAAAAAAGACGTAATTTTTATAATTGACGAATAAATTAAGATTACATATTTTGATGATTAAAATAATGATGATAGCTCTTCACTACCCCTTATCTATATTATCATCTGTTTTCAATCGATAAACAAACAATTATTATAAACAAATGAATGAAGATGTTTAATAGTAATAAAAATACATACTCATCTCACAGAGAGTACTGTACTCTCTTTCAACTTTTCTGTAATTTGTTTTTTTTTTTTTATTGTTAAATAATTAGAAACTAAACAAACAGAAACTGTCCAACAAACTAAATAATGGAACTGTTGGAAATTCCATCGATCCCACCCTGATAAAGTCACGTGATTTTTGGATAGGTTCACGCGCAGAACACGTGTACGAAATTCACCCCCATTTATCGAAATCGTAGGGTAAGGTAATAGAACAAAAACAGCTGATCAACACCCACTAGTAATTTGAAAGAAATTCCAATTTGAATCGGCGAACGAGAAAAGTTCTACTGTCGAGACCAAAATTAGAAAGTAGACCAATTTATAGGCGATTTTTCTCAAAAATTTATTACCATAAATAATATTGTTCGATTTAATTGATAATGTATAATTTTCGAATTAATAAATAAAAAATACTTACGAATTAATCAATTAATTGGTTGGTTAACTAGCAAATTTGAGCTGGCAATTTTGCGGATTTGCAATAATTTTTAACTTCATATATAAAATACAATCGAATAAAATACTTTCAATATCTATAACTATCTGTTATAAAGTGATTGTGTACACTTTTTTAAATACTGTTTCCAGTGGCTATCAAAATGTCTTATCATTAATTAACAATTTAAACAGTTCTTTCGTTAATTCCAAAACAATTTCGAATTTATTGGGTCAATTTCGATAAAAATCTTTAGATAAATTGAGATAATTTTCAATTTTTATTTATATAGAGATGATCAAAAGCGTCTTGTTGACAATCACTGGTTTAATAAATAATTATTATTAATTAAATGAAGTGAAATTCACATGGTATTCTATTATTAGTTATTTCACAAATGTGTTCTACTCGTCATATTGTAAATAAACAAAACTATCAATGAATTGATTATAATTCGATAAAAAAAATCGACAATTTTGATAGATTTCTTATAATCAAGAGAAAGAAGAAATCTATAGATGGAATACGTAATACTTATTTCATTATTAGTACTAATTTTGTTTAAATTGTTATTATTTAGCTATAATTAACCAAATCACTGCAATATCTATTATCAATCATCAATCGATAATGATCATTTACGTTTTTTGTGTATCGATAGGCTATCGATTGTAAACTGGAAAAATTGTATAAATATAATTAATTCGAGGTTATCTATTGTTTTATGTGAAAATCACAATTTATACTTTGAACTTAATTGAAAGAAATGCAATCTTCAATCAATAATCAGATTAATAATCATGTTAATAATCATCGTAATTAATCAAGATATACGTGCTGTCATTTTGTAATGTTTAGATTTGTGACAGTCTTTTGTTTGATTTGCCTACAAAAAAATGATGAAATTAGTTTAAATAATACACAAATAAATCTCAAACATTGTTATCAGAATAATAATTACAACCAACAATAGGCCATTTATTGTTTAGTGATAAAAGGACTTCCTTTTGGTGTCTGTCAATATAACCTCACTTTTCTTTGAGTTAATAGTAAGTTATTTTTAACTGTTGTAAGTAATTGTTATGATTATTTTTTTACAATCGTTTTTCAATTCGCTTTAATCAATAAACCAACATGTTTTTCATGTTTTTTTAATTGGTAATAATTGTAATAAATAAATCTGAGTCATTTCCATTAACCATAACGAATTTTTTTCAAAACTATAATTTCTATTAAATTAGTTTCTTTGCTCTGACTTTCTAATAGTTTAAAATTTGGTTTTTTCATAATAATAAAATTATATTATTTGTTTGAATAATGTTATTATTTATTATTATTTGTGACTAGCGAAATGGAAGGTAGATGGCGTTACTTATACACGGTCGATTAATATTCAAATTTAATAATTGTCTTTACTGGATAATTTCAATTGGAAATTAGGTCAAAATTTTCCTCGATTCATTTTTTTTCTAGAAAAATTCAGAAATTGCGCTACTAGTAACCTGTTGATATTATCAGCTTCACAATAATTATTATAGATGGCGATTTTATTCCAAAGTCCGGGTAATTCAAATCTTGTTTACAGATTTTCATCAATAAATGGCTGGTTGAGAAGAGTGAAAAATTCAAAATTTTCCGCTTTCTCCAAATTCGAATGTAGATTGTATAGATAAAAATCTGTGAAAATGCCAAAAACGGATGAAAATAAGGGTATCGCACCCCCAGATGGTGGTTATGGTTGGATTATAATTGCTTCAACAACTATGATTAATGTGAGTAAAGTATTTGTTTGAGTTAAATTCAATTGAATTATCAATGATTTTCCACTAGATTTGTGTTCTACCATTGGTGCAATGTTTTGGTATAATTTTCCAAAATGAATTCCAAACGATGGGCATTTCAGCAGCTCAAACTTCTTTTCTTCTCCATCTTCATAGTGCTATTTTTTGTAGTTTAGGTGAATACGCACTATAAATCGACTATAGTTTATAAGATTAGATTTTTTGTAGGTTTATTAGGAAGTCCGCTATTGAAGAAATATACGTTTCAGCGTGTCGCTCTGTTTGGTACAATATTAATGTGTTTGGGAATATTTCTAACAAGTTTTGCACAATCTTATTCTATATTAATATGTACTGTTTCAATATTAATTGGTATAGGACAAGGTATTTTATTACCAGCAACTTATTTAGCTACGAATACCTATTTTAAAGAGAAATTGACAATAGCTATATCGTTATCAGTAACTGGTGCAAGTTTATCATCAATATTTATGCCGCAACTTTGTAATATTCTTTTATTAAATGTTGGACGATTCGGTACAGTTTTAACATTATCTGGTATATCTGTGATAGCGATATTGTGTTGTTTTTTATTGAAACCAATCAAACAGCTGAAACAACAACAAGAAAATTCGAATGATGAAGCCTTAGAAAGTTTAAATGATGATCATCAAAAAGACGAATCAAATCAAATTGTCAACGATAATAAGAATGTTTATAATGAGACAACGATACCGGTTGTGAAAAAACCACACAATTTCATCATTAAATTACACGATTTATTCAATTTAGAATTATTGAAACATCGTCCATATATAATAGCAATTATTGGAATGGCCATATCGTATGCGTCTGAATTAAATATTATTCTGATGATACCATTTGTTTTACCTGAATTGGCTAATTTTGAACCTGGCGATGTGGCTACAGCCATGTCAATACAATCAATTGCTGATATGATTGGACGTTTATTTATACCGATTGTAGGACATAATTTGAAAATTCGACCTACTGTAATGTATGCAAATTCTTTAATTACATCAACTATAGGACGAACAGGTTTTGGAATCATTCAATTTTATTGAATGTCCCATTAATTGTTTGTTTTTTTTTTAATTTTCAGTAATGGCGATTTTCTACAATTCAAAAGCAACAATTTTCACATGTTCAGTACTTCTGGGCTTTGGTAGAGGTACCAAAGCTGTTTATCAATCGGTGATTATACCGAAATTTGTACCATTAGAAAAATTACCAGCAGCTAATGGTTTAAATATGCTATTGACTGGAGCGTTATCGCTGATTATCGGACCGATAATTGGTTGGTATCAATTATTATTGTTGTTGTTTTCAATATATACACGATTTAATTTTTTTTTATAGGTTTAATTCATGACAAAACGAATTCGTACACGTATGCGCTTCATGCAGCATCAATTCTATCAATGTCATGTGTTTTATTATGGATTATCTATTTTTATAAATGTAAAAATGATGACGCTCAGGATACGGAAAAATAAAAATTGAAAAACTTATTATTCTCATAAGTTTCCTTCTATAATCCCAATTTTTTATCGAATAAATTTGATTATATTTTTATAGAAATTGTTCTAATCTATAAACGATTTTTCCTGCTATGTTTATTTATTGATAATTAACAACAAATAATTATTAGTTTCTCAAATTGAACAATAAAATGTGAATCATCTCTAATAAACAAATAAACAATTTGTAAATTTCTATTATTGCAAAGTACACTAAATTTATATTTCATAATAACTAATTAAATAATTGCCACTAAACGAGAACGTGATTTTTATTGTTTACAGTTTTTCAAAGATTTTATTCGATCAGATATTTGGCCTAAGTATTTAGTTTAATCTGGGTTGTTCAAAATCATGTGAATTTGATAAATTTAATCACTATTAAATATAATGTTTATAATCGTGGTTTACTTTGAATGTACAGACAGTCCCATTAATCTATTCGCTTTATTTTATGATTTTTCATTCGGATAGAGAGCTAATCTTTATATTGAGCGTCCCAAAATAACGGTTGCTCGGATATTTGCTTGTTTTATTGAAATAATTGAAGCATAGATTCAATAACGAACGTGTTTATTTATAAACAAGAGTCGAAATTTTGACCTCGCACGCAAGACTGTTGTAGGAAGTAGGATTTCGATGTCAAGACTTTTGAAGATAAGGAATACATACTTTGAAACTGGTAATAAACAAAAAATATAATGTAGATCTAGATCTCCCGACAAATTCTTGATCATATCCTTATTAACTCGACAGATTCTTATTTGTTGATTGTATCGAATGATGGTGGTGAAGATTTGACTTGATCGGATTTCGAAATTTACCTTTAAAGCGAAATAACAAGTTTTCGTAAAATTTTAAGTAAATAATAAAGTGGGATTGCATTAATCTAGAAATGAGTAATAAGTTAATTGTTCAATCAACATTGACGGCACGTGAACATCAATAAAAGTAGATTAGTAGAAAAACATTGTAAAAATAAAATGGAAAATCATAAAATTTGATGGTTTATTTCCATAAGGATATTCAACATGAGCCAAATAACTGTCCACTTGTTCAACTGGAAATGAAGCAAATCCCAACGTGAATGTCCAGCTTCAGGCACAGAGGACCAGCAATATTTTTGATCTTTCCCTATTTCGATGAAAATTGAGCTGTCAATCTCTGAAAAGCAGAAGAGTTTACGATTGAATACTTGCAAGTGGGAATTTCCATAATTAACGAAAATCATAAAATTTTCCTTTTATCATTCTTCTCGGAAATCGATTTGTGTGAATCTAATAACTCTCGTTTAATAGAGCAGAATTTTTTCATAAATAACAAACAAGTTAACAATACAGCTTTTCAACGATTTATTAAAAGATAAATCGTGTTACTATTGATTGATTACTATTTCGCTATCAACCGAAATTACATAAAGAGGACTTGGAGTTGATCACAAAACCGCGGGTCAGTCAGTTTAAATCGAACAGCGCTCCGAACAAGTCGCAGTTTCGTCCAAAATAACAATAACAATAATAAAAAACATGCTCGATGAGAGTGAAAATTGTGTTAATTTATGATTCATAACGCAAATTATAGTGCAATTTTCGCCAACAAAATCAGACGTGATACAAACAATATTTTTAAATTTGATAGAAATCTTTGTTGAACAGTAAGTTTTTCTATTATTAGAAATTTCTCAAACTCTAAAATTAGCAAAATTTCTTTGTTTTGATTATAAATAAAGAGAATTTCGATTAATTAAAATCAATTGAGTTCGATTGATTGTGATCAGTGTCTCTAGATCGTAGACTTGATTTGGATGATTGAAATCACGAGTGTTCTTTCGAGTGTCGAAATTGTGATTTTAGAGAATAATTCCGCTATCGACGGAAAACAATAAATTTTCGGAAGTCACTGATCTCAGTATTGTCTATTTAAATTTATTTATTATTTATCAATCTTATCACATTGCAACTTGACATTATTTTTCAATACAGGCCGTACCATTTCAGCTTCTGGGTAAAAAAATAATTGATAACAGAATCTCCATTAATATTATATGATTAATTGTTTTCCTCGATCATATGATTCAATTTTTTATTCAAATTCAATATTGTAAACAATGGAAGTGCACAATAATAAATTCGTTAAAATTGAAACTGTTCCAATGAAAAAGCGCCGATTACGTGTAGGTGATCCGGATTTCGCACCCCCAGACGGTGGTTGGGGGTGGCTCGTAGTTTTCGCCTGTGGCTTCAGTAACGTAAGTCTTTCAAATTTTCCAATTAATAATCTAAATAATTCCATTTTTGTTCGATAGTTGAGCACTTTCCCAATGTTCCAACAGTTCGGTCTTGTGTTTCGACAGAAATTTCTCGATTTAGGCATAACAACAACCCAAACAACAACAATAATAAATTTGAATTCGGCATTTAATGCATGTGTGGGTGGGTGCGTGCATAAAATATATGACAAATATTTGTTTTTTTTTCAATAATTTTTTTTCATTTTAAAGGTCTCTTGAATGGACCAGTTTTTCGCATTTTCACCTATCGTCAAGTAGCTATGTTTGGCTCATGTTTAGTGGCCTCATCGCTTTTTATATCAACATTCTGTGAATCGTTCTGGTCGTATTTCATCTTTTATGCGATCTGTTATGGTAAATTTCAGTCATTTATCGATTATATTAATACTGAATCATTATAATTTAGGTTCTGCTATTGGAATAACACAATCCTCGAATGCTTTGGCTTTGAATACGTACTTCAAAAATCGTCGACGTATCGCTACGGGTCTATCATGGTCAACTACGGCTTTAGGGCCGATTGTTTGGCCCTATATAATAACAGCCTTGCTCGAAATTTACAATATGGAAGGGACATTATTGATATTTGCAGCATTTGCATTACATGCTTTCATGTGTTCATTATTATTACAACCGGTTGAATGGCATACGAAATTCAAAGAGATCGATTCAAACGAATCAATGAAACCATTAATGGAGAAAGACAGTGAATCGGGTTATTTCGAAGGCAAATTGGGCAAAACCAACAAATCGCGCAGTTTATTATCTAGTCAATATTTTTATAACGAAAACGATACGATCATCGATCCAACGTATGAAATAATTGATCCTAGTGGCGCTACTCCAATGTTAGTACGTGCTAATGATGGCTGGTATTCCCAACCGAGATCGTTAGTAGGCTCACGTGTCTCATTAACGAAAAGCACATCGAAAGAACCATCTCGGATACCATCCGGCCAAAATTCATTGACTGTATCGAAACGTCCATCTTATAATAATCTAATCGATGCCAGATCGAAACGAAATTCATCAATTAATTTAGCACAAGACAATAAGGAACGTCGTCGCGAACGTAAATTGTCGCAACACAAACCGATTATCAGAGAAGAAGTCGAAGATTGTCACAATAACGACGAGAAAATCGTAATTAAATCAAATAATTTGATCATACCTGGTCAATATCCTGATGAAAAAGACGTTTTGAAGACGGCCGCTGAAAAATTAGAAGTATACAAATTAGAAACGGAACAAGATAATGAAATAGAAGAGAAATTGACGTTAATGAGAAAAATCTCGATATTCTTCGATTTTGAACTATTCAAAGATCCAATTTACGTCAATCTAATGTTAGGTATAACTATAGCGAATTTTGCTGAAATCAATTTCTCAATTCTAACACCAATGGTATTGGAGGAATTCAATTTTGGTAAATATCAAATCGCTACATTTATGTCGTTATTGGGGGCTACCGATATTTTAGTGAGATTTTTCGTTCCTTTTATTGCTGGCAGAATCGGATGGGAGAACAAAACGTTTTTCTTAGTTGGAGTTTCAAGTATGGCATTCGGACGGATTGGTAATGTTTTTTTTTCTTTCAAATTAATTATAATTTAATTCCAAAAAAATCTAGTTCTAGTCCACACACAAACTTACTATATGGGACTATTAGTGGCTGTAATTATAGGCGCTGGTAAAGGCTTAAGAACGATATTTATGGCTTTAGTAATTCCGACACATGTGCCTTTAGAACGATTACCGGCAGCCTCAGGTCTACAATTAGCAACAAGTGGCTTACTATTTCTAGCAATGGGGCCGGTTGTTGGTCTGTTAATCTTCTCAATTGAATAATTACAAATTCATTGATTTTATTTTAGGATGGGTAAGAGATACTGTAAATAATTATGTAATCACTTTACATATTTTAAATATAATGACGTATATAACGGTGATTTCTTGGACAATCGAGAAGTATATATCGAATAAGAAGAGGAAAGAAGAGGATCAACAAATAAACGCTTGAATCTTTATGGAATTTCCACAATATTGTACTTAAATAAATTCAAAGTAGACCTCGATTATCCGATTTTAAGGTTTATTGAAGTTCTACTCGTATATTTCAATAATTATCTATTCATGTTAGTTTTGTGATAAATAAATTTATATTTATACCTTATTTAAGTAAGATATCTTTTTGTTCGTTCGTCTCTCTATTTCCAATCTTCTTTTTTCGTTTGATTTTCACAATAATTGCTTCAATTGTCCACATAATTATTGTACAAAATGTTACACAATTTATTATTACAACACACATTTTGTAACTACCAGTTAAATCACGTACTAAACCAATTAATGGTCCACCAATTAAAAAACAAATACCATTCACCATCATTTGTATACCAGATGCTGATGCTAATTTTTCAATTGGTACATAATTTGGTATAACTAGACCCATATAAACTGTACGTATACCTTTTGCAATACCTAAAAACAATGCAACTCCTAATAGAACTGTATAATTCCCTGATATGAAAAGAGCTAGAAAATAAATATTATTTCAATTTAAATTAATAAAATGAATAATAAATGACTTACAAAATCTTGTGACAATTAACATGAATAATGTCAATGTGTACATAGGTCTTGCTGGTTTATTCAAATAATCACCAATGTAGGGGGCGAAAAATCGAAAAATTATATCAGTAGTACCTAATACGGACATAAATGTTGCTATTTGATCTGTATTCAAACCAAAATCATCCAAAATAAATGCGGTAGATACAGAGAAAGTTATCTCAGCAAATACAGCTAATGACATTCCCAGCATTATATTAACATAGATTGGATCTTTCAATAAGTCTAGATCGTAATAATTTGCGAAATTACGGCCTAAACGTTGCCAAAACGATTCTTGATCAATTGGTTTACTTAATTCTGTATTATAGATTTTGTCTTTCTGATCGGTTTTCAATAACTCAAAACTGGTAGTTGATATTTTACGTGGACCAGAACAACGCCGAGTTGGAGGTACTATAAATTGTCAAAAATTAAAAAAATATCAAGTTCTCATTAAGGGTGAATTTTACTTGAACGCAACGACATCACACTACCCCCAATATCTGATTGTATTCCATAAACTGTAATGATTTCTTCATCAATGTTTATGGAATTTTTGGAGCCGACAACTTTATTTTCCTCCCAAATTGTATTTCCAGCCGTCGAAACTAGAATTGAATAATCAAAATTTTGGAATATTATACATGGATGTTGCTCGATTTAACGGAATTTCTAGAGATAATTCCAAAATTTAGGTATAATGATAATATAAGGATGATTATGGATTTTTCGATATTTTATCAGGAGCGATTAATCAGTTCAAATACTCAGGATTGAAGAAAAATTTCTATATCAATTCGTTATCGCGCTAAATCGAGAATATTTTGAGGAAGATGCCTTACGACTACGTCCATATTTCGAGCAATTATCATTACTTTGCTGTTCAGCTTGATTATCTTCTTTGTTATCTCGATATTCTTTGATATTTTCACCGTTTTCATCGTCGGTTATTTCGATTTTCATAT
>JAZBGZ010001452.1:3161-13334 GCA_037414795.1 Stenodera caucasica | reverse complement strand
AGATGATCGTTATACCGACTATAACGATGGTGATGATAATGGCCGTTATAACAGTAATAGACGTGATAATCGCTATAACAATTCGCGTAATCCCTACAGTTACGACGCTTCAAACGAATCAGATGAGAAATATTCGAATTCTCCTTATAACCGGCCTACTAATAATAGAGACGGCTATAACGATGATTGTAATCGGGAATATCACGATCGCAACAACAATCAATACCCGAACGATTATAGTGAGTATCTATGCAAAAATTTTCCAATTTTTTATCTGTGTGTGCGGAATTTCCAGATAATTACGGCAATAACGGCAGAACCGGCTATAGTGAATATTCGGGAAATAACGGCATGCGACGAGGATTCGAACGAAATTCAAGAGTCCAAAAACGATCTTATCGTAACGATTTTGAGGATCTTCAATGTGTTAGTCAATGTGTTTTCGGCTATTTAGATTTGGTAAGATTATGCAATGATGTGATGAAATTTTTTGGAAATTTGTTTTTTTTTTGGGTGTCCGATTTACAGTTAGATGATAATAGAATTCCATCGGAGACGCGATTTATTAAATGGTTGCAGGAGAAAATTACAAATAACGATTTGAAGAGGATGCGAGCTCTGCGAGAGGCGCGCCGTTGTTTCGCTCGACTTTCCACAACGGACACAGAAGATGGTTGTGAATTTTCCCAAAACTTATCGAAATGCTTGAATCTAGAACTTGAGCGTTCTTAAAACCCAAAAATTATATAATAAAATGTATATTTAGAACAATAGATATTCGATTAATTAATTTGTGGATCTCGGCCTCGAAATTTGAATTTTTTAAGGATAGTCAGGATCAAGGCTTCTATTGTTAGTAATTTCCACTATGAGTCAGCAATTGAGCGATATTTTGCTTAGTCTTCAAGTCATATGATCGATAAAATGTAAATTTGTCGGAAAATCTACATCATTTTGAAAACAATAACAATAAAATTTTCTGAATATTCATGTAAATGTTGTTTTTGTCGTCGAAATATTCCCAATTTATCTAAAGAAAAAATTACTGTTTATTAAAAATTATTTTGTATGGGTGTTGGACCATTGGATTTTCCCGGTCATTGGAGTCTAGGCGACCATGCAACCGAGTTTTGTAAATAAATCAGATATGACTCAATACGATAATAAATAGTATCAACCTTCAAGAATGTCAATATAATAATAGAATTTTCCAAAAATTGATTTTTATGTGAAAATGATGACTTGCGGTCGTGGAAATTCCGCAAAACGGTTGCAAAGAGTCTCGAAACAATGCAAAAATCTGTTCAATTTTTTCCTGGAAGGATGGGCCAGTCGTGATTAGAATGGACGATGGTCGGCTTTGGCGCAAATGCTTGCAGTATACTTAACATCTAAAGAAGCTGCATTTTGGCCTTGACCAGAAGCCATTGAAGAACGCTGATCAGTACTCGCGGTCATCAGCCTTAGAGCTGTTGAGACTTATAAAAGCCACCACCACAGCCCAATTCAACATAAACCTCCAGTGATAGCTACGAAGATGATCCACAAAACTGTAAGTCTTCCGAATTTGTCAAAATTTTATTTTCAATAATTTAATAGAATTCGGCCAAAACTCAATTTAGATTTTTCGAGAGAAAAATTATTGCAATTATAGATAATTTCAAGCTATCATAATTTTCGTCGAAAAGACACTTTAATTATTGCTCAATTTCCCAAAATTTCGGCAAATATTGACTGAAGGCGCCTCCAATTTCCCGAAACTCACACCCATCATTCTTATCGTTGCAGTTATCAGCTGTGGTGATCACAGCCTGTCTCCTCGCCCCAATCTTAGCGATACCAGTCGAACCACAACCCCAACAACAACTACAACAACAACAACAACAAGAGCCGCTAGCGCCCCAAAAAGAGCCAATCGAATCGAAGCCCGAAGAGCCATCGCCAGCAGTTCAATTGAGCCCAGTCGAGTCGCCGGTACCGCAAGATTTGGAACCAACAGCAGTACCGGATGGTCGGGCACAACCATCGGACAAGTCCGATTTGGAAACGGCAAATACATGGTGGGGTGGATGGGGTGGTTTTGGCGGCGGTTATGGGCGCGGATGGGGCTGGGGCGGCTATTACAGACAGCCATATTATAGTACTTATTACCGACCATATTGGTATGGTGGTTATGGACGCGGCTATGGCGGATGGGGCTGGAAATATTGGGGATAAATCGAATCGAATTTATTCAATTTAGGTGTACTTCAATGCCAGTATGGAGAAATTTTAGTTTTAATTTATTAAATATAGTTTCCCGATTTGGTTAATTTTCATAATTCCATCAAGGCATTTTGTATGTTTTATTAACTAACAAAATTTGAAATAAACAATAAAAATACGAAATTTTCGTTTATTTGAGAGAATGTAAATTGAAGCGTATATTAAATTGCCTATTAACTAGTTGTGAGTTCAATTTCTTCGACCTCTCAATAATCTCCTTTCTCTTAATTGTCGATAGACGAAAAGTGGCCGGAAAACGTGTCCTTCAGCTATTTCCAAATCGTCAGCATTTCCATCGAACTCTCCACCACAATTTATCAACGATACAACCGATAAAATCACAAATAAACAATATAACTAAAATAAGATTAACAATAATTTATTTATTTACAAAATCAATAAACAAATCTATCTCACATGAAGCTTCATTTTTATGTTTCGGATTATAAAAATATTGTTGGTTTCACAAAGATTTATTGTCAATTTGTTCAATTTCGTCGCTGTTCTGTTTATAAAAACGCCTAACTTTACTCTAATAATTCTCACTTATCTGCTAATTGAATTAGGGAAATGAGACATGAATTTTCATCCGATTGCAAGAATTTATCATCAACGACACGAGTTCTAGAACATGTCGAACAATAATCGCAAGAAAAACCCAGTAAACAACAAACGAAATTTTCATCTATTTCCCCATATTTTATATTTGCTAATAAATCTACAAATAATACTTGGAGCAACCTTGGCGAAATTCTCATTTTGTTGAGACCAAATTCACCGTTTCCGCCTTTCTAAATCGTTATCATCAACAATATTGATAACAATTTAGATGGAAATTAGCAATAATTATAAAAATATACCAACATAAATATTTTATTGCAAAATTCCAACAATTATACGAGTGGAGAATTTTCGATGAGTTGTTGATCATAAAATGAAGATAAACATTCATTTTTTCGCATTCAAATTGAATTATAATTTAGTGGAAATTTAATCAAATCACAATCGAACACTGCGTAGGAGCGCGCCTCGTAAAAATGGTGGAGGCGCCGGGGTAAATTCTCTAACATTCAATAAAAAATTAAATAAAAAAGATTTCTAATTAATTTTTGAAAAAATTAATTTATTTAATGATACTACAATCATTTAGTGTATAATTTCGAGCGATTCTCTTGTAAATTACCGAGTCTATTAATTGAATTTGAAGAAAGATCAGAATCAGTTTCTGTAGTTATTTCTCAGTAATGATGATTCATTGGATAATCGTCAATCACTATTTGAATTGAGAATCACGGTGATTAATTTTATTGTAGAAAAAAATCTGAAGCTATCTGTTATTATTCAGATGTTTATCTCCTAATATCTTCACCCCTCTCTATCTTGTATTCAACATAAACAGTAAGTTATTTCTAGTTGCATATTTTCCTGAATTTTCATCACATTTCCATTTGTAGGTAACTCAATTTTATAATTTCTTATCTTTTAAATATATTGGTGAATTTTTCTTAGAATAATTCCTATTGAATGAAATTTTCTCATAAATTAAATATTGCTCAACAAACGTATTATTCAAATGAAATATTTATTTAGATGCGTGAATGATTAATCACAGGAAATAGGGAATCACAATAATAAAACAATATATTTATGAGAAAAAAACCCAATGACAATAATAAAGGATAAATTTAATATGGAGGCTGTGTCATGTAATGGAAGATAGAAATTTTATTGAAGAAAAATTTACAATCAAAACAAAGAGATGATTCTAACAATGAGTTGAAATTAACGACGATGTTATTGAGGAATGTCAATATTTGAATAATTAACGAAAATCAAGGATAATATAGACTGGGACAAATAATGGAGCCTTGATGAAAATCAATAAAAACAAAAACAATAGAAAAAAAAAACAAAATTGTTATAATAATGATAATTGAAATAGCTGTAAATATAAATTATAATTAGACAATCTCTTTTTTTGCTAGATAAAAATATTTCTCATAAGAATTTTGAGAATATTCACAAAATAAATTAGCGTAAAAGAAAATTGACGATTTCATCGATTAATCTGAGATTTTCCCAACTTACCGGGGAAATTCCGAGCTACTGCCAGAAAGACCCTTTTCCACTTCCCTTCACAATTACAGGTCGAATCAAGGGCAAAACAATGAACGCTACGTCATAATTGACGATTTATATAAATTTTCTAAATTGATTTCCAACATAATAAATCCAAATCTTGATTAATGAGACAAAATGATCACAGTGATCATTGTAATTGTGATTTGTTACGGGCGAATTGTGATCTCGAATCAAACTATTGTGAATAATAATCAAATATTTCCGAATTTACCGCGATATTTAACCACAAATAATTCAGAATGCTCCCAACAATATCAGGATTACATTTCGAATTTAGCCAATCAAACATTATGGGCTTATCAGAGTGAGTTTTTAATTAGTTTGAGGAACGTTAATAAATTTTGGGAATAGTTCAAGATTCGACAGCGACAAGTTCTATTGGTGTTTTATCTGGTAATTCCCACCAAATGGGCGATTTCGATCAATGTCTACAATTAGAAGCCCCATTCGTCACGAAATATTGCCTTGTCGAAATACGCGCCGAAATAACATCACGAAAATATCGACGAGATAAATTCTCCTTAGATCACGATCCGTATGAAGATGTCTTCGATAAGATATATGTAAGAATTTCGAAGTCAACGTCGATATTTTGATTGTTTTCCATGAATTTAGCCATGGGAGAATCAAACTCAAATCCCTCGAAATTTGGTTAAACTGGCTTGGTGCGTTCCAGCTTCATGTTCATCGGACGATTTGGAGGAGTCTTTGAAAATTTATTTGGATCGATCGAGATTGGATCGAGTGAGTTATTATGGGAAAATCGACGAAACTCTCTGCCACAAGCGAGATGACTCTCCAAAATTCGAAACTGTCGATGTAATTTTTGTGTAAATACCAAATTTTTGCTTTGAATCAAGCTAAATAATCGAAATCAGTCTATTGTTAGGTTTTTTGATTTTGATGGTTATCGTTGGGACGATTTACGAAGCTAATGGCCATCAATCGAAATCGATTATATTGGAAATTATTTCGTCGTTTTCGTTGAGGACGAATTTCCAATATTTGAGCCGCGCCGACAATTCGGACCCTTCAATGTCGATATTTTACGGTATTCGAACAATTTACGTTCTAATGGTGATATTGGTGCACGAATTTTTCCTCTATATTCCGTTTCCATTATTGAATTTCGATTTTGTGGAAAAAGTGAGGTTATTTTTTGCGATTTTCAGCTTCTAATTCGGATTATTTACAGCAATATCGGGTCGTATCGTTCACACTATTTTTCCATGGAGATCTATTTATCGATTCATTTTTCGCCCTTGGGGGAATTATGGTAGTTTACCAGCTACTTTCACAATTAGAAACTAGACCTTTGAATCCCGTTTTTGTGATTTTGATGCGATATATTCGGTATTTGTTCTCGGAATTCTATTATAAAAAATTTCTAATTACACATTTTCAGATTAACTCCAGTTTATGCTTTTGTAATTTTCTACTACGCTTCAATTTTTGATAATTTAGGCGATGGGCCTCTATGGAAGCTAATTATAGGGCGCGAAGCCCAAGATTGTAGAGATAATTGGTGGACTAATTTGATTTATTTAAACAATTACATTAGTCCTAATCATATGGTATTTATTTTAATCGCTATTTCTTCGATTAATTACCTTGAATTGTTCCAGTGTATGATCCACGCGTGGTATCTCCCATGTGATTTTCATTTTTTTATAATAGCAATAGTGACTTGTTTTTTGATCAGGAAACAAAAAAAATTCGGCTTCATTATCGTCGGTGTATTGATGATAATATCAATTTTGGTACCGGCGGTAATTACATGGATTTATTCCCGACCGGCTATGGCCCCATTCACACCGGCTCTACTAATGGGGCCCAAAACACATCCGGACTTTCTTCTAACTTATATCAAATCGCACACAAGAGCTGGGGCTTATTTCGTTGGAATGATTGTCGGCTATCTTTACTACAAGAAGAAAGGCTCTAATAAGCGATTGGGACGGGTTATTTTTTCAATTTTCCCCGAATAAATCAGTGTTAAAATTTGGCTATTTCAGGTAAAATCGTGCTTGATTGTATTATTGTCGATATCGATTATTTTCGGCTGTTTATACGGCGGTGTCGTCTTCTATAATCCGTATCACGGATACAATCGATTGGAAGCGGCGATTTATTCGGGTTTAAGCCGCCCGATTTTCGCCTTGGGTACGTTGGGTATTTTGTACGTCGCAAGTTATGGTAGCGGAATTCTGCACGCCATCCTCTCCTGGAAGCCCTTAATTCCACTAAGCAAACTAGCCTATTGTGCTTTTCTGATTCACAAACAATTCCAATTTATAGCAGCAGGCGAGTTGCGGAGTCCGCGGTATTTTTCCTTCGTTAATGTGGTAAATTTCGATCGTTTATAGAATAATCCGAAAATTTACTTGAATCATTTTTTTAGGTCACAGCAGCTTTGTCCCATATGGTCATGGGCTATGCGGCCGCTTTGGCTCTCTATTTACTGATTGAGGCACCATTTCGGCGGATGTTCAGACTTTTCCTAGTGAAAAAACACCGCTCACCCGAAACTAATTTGGTTATTTTATCGGTAAATTCCAGTAATTACCATAATTAATGTAGCTAATTAAAAATACAAGACGCTAGTGTTGATTTTATTTATTAATTGTGAGATTACTCAATAATTATTCCATTGAAGTGTGAGAATTTTTCTAATTAATCTATATCTTGACCCAATCTAGAAACCAATTATTCTATGATTAATATTATTTCGAATAAATTAACATATAATTAGACAAGGAAATATTTAAATTTCGTGCATTTAAACATTAGTGGGATTAATTCACGAAAGCTAAAATGGATTTAATTGAACTTGAAGTGTTACTTTTCGAATCTAGAAAAATTTCCGTATCGAAATCCAGAGTTCAAATTTTCCAAATTATTCATTTCCAACGCCATATTGGCTGGTCATTTCCCGTAAGACTGTGAAATAGGAAAATGCGCCTCTAACAACCTGGAAAATTCAGCGAATAGTAAAAAATGGTGGATGCGCCATTTCCTAATTTACAGCAACGAAAGTTTGTAGCGATAATATCGCGAATTTTCCTGCTGTAATTTGACAAGGTCGTTGCGATCTCGACATCATAATTGCTAGATTGCGTTGAAATCGGATATCCGATCCAATCCAATCTGATTGATAAATATCGTCTCGGATATCGCTAACCAAACTCAGCTCATTACCGTGCCAACAATAGAAGAATATTTGGTTCATCTGGACGGCCAAATAAGAAGCCATATTGACTAGATCTATAGCACTTTCAATAGTCTATTTGAAAATTATTAAATCGGCGATTAATCGAATTGTTATAATTACCAAAGTCAACTGGAATAGACATAAACATAAAATTAGTACGCTGGACAAGAACTGGCTCAACATCAAATAGCAGATGATATTCTCAGTTTCGTCGCATAAATCGAGCAATTCGTAATGATATTTGATGCAATTATTGAAATATTCTTCGATTTCTTCGCGATTCTTCGGTAAATGCCTCAAACGTTGTCTCAAAATCAGGAATTGAGCCTTCAACAACAACATCGGACCGTAAATTAGGGTATCAATAGCGCCAATTTGCATTCCACAAGCCAAAGACCACAATACATTCGTTATACAGAAAAATCGATAACGAAAACTCGATTGATAATCGATCGGAAGATAAATCTGAAATGGTAAAATTTTGATTTCGCGCGTCAAAGTCGTGTTTGTTGCCACATCTAAATATTCTTCAATCACGCTATTGTGGTTTATTTCGAGAACTAGCATGGAAATTATCAATAAAGTGATCCCATAGTAGACGAAAGCCTGTAATTATTATGATAAGACTCAATTGGGGGATTAATCGAGTTAAATACGTGAAAATGGCTGAATTTTAGGGCGGATTCTATGAATTTTCGTTCATCTAAATTGGCTTTGTTCGAATTCACTATAAAAGCTCCATTTTCCAGTTTTCCCAATAAGCGCCAAATTCGCCGTCTCTGCACCCAGATGAATCCAGATTTGATCAGACCTTCAACAATACTGCTTTAAAACGATAAATCGATGGGAAAATCGAGCAATTTACCCAAAATACGGGACAGGAAGAGGCTCAAAGTGAAACAAATGGTATCGACATCCGGAAATAAAGATACAATTTGCACTAATTCCAAACAAGTGTAGGTGAACACTAGGGCCATATAAGTACCGGAATAGATGCAATATAGACATTTAATCAGTGGACTCTTGATTGGAATAACGTTAATTCCGAAAATTGCGAGCACAATCAAGTGTAATTTTAAATAAGTCGGCTCGTTTTCCATATTGACGCGAATGAAAATGATACCGAACTATTCCACAGTGGTGGATTTTCTAGGAAATGGATTCATCAATATTACGATTTATGAATAATTCAGACTATTATTGACGCGTTATCATACAGAGATATGTAATTAAATTGCAATTGTTAATTGATAAAGTCTAGCAACCTCGACCAAAGCCGCCCAGATTGTGAAAAATTCAAAAACATATTTCCCGATCGTTAAACAGTTTTATAGATTAATATTCATAGAATTTTAATCCAATTTAGAAGACGGATTAATTTTTTTTCCCAGAAATTTTCATAATTAATGAAGCTAATAAGTTGAGTTTATTCTATTCTAAATTTCACTATAAAAACTGAGTGACAGTGCAAAATTAATTATTCATTTGACGTAGGACCGTGAAATACGAAAACGAGCCTCTCAAAACCTGTAAAATAGCGATTAGTAAAAATGGTGGATGCGCCAATTTTTAAAAATTACAGCAACGAAAGTTTGTAGCGATAATAAAACAAATTTCCCGGCACTAAATTGACATGGCCGTTGTGATCTCGACATCATCATCACTAAATAACGTTGTGATTTGATATTTGTACCAATCCAATTCGAATGGTAAATATCATCTCGAATATCACTAAACAATCGCAATTCGTTTCCATGCCAACAATAGAAGAATATTTGGTACATCATCAATCCAAAATAAGCCGCCATACTGGCCGTATCTAAAACACTTTCAATAGTCTATCCGGAAATCAATCGATGATTTATCATTAATTTTCATCATTACCAAAGTCAATTGGAATAGAGCTAGACACAAAATTAGAATACTGGCTAGAAATTGGCTCAACATCAAATAACAGAAAATATCGCCAGTTTCGTCGCACAAATCGAGCAATTCCTGATGATATTCAATACAATTCTCAATATCATCTGAATTATTCGGTGAATTCCGTAAACGTTGTCGCAAAATCAGGAATTGAGCCTTCAAAATCAGCATTGAGCCGTAAATTAGGGCGTCAACGGCGCCAATTTGCATTCCACAAGCGATCGACCACAACACTTCGGTTATAAAAAAAAATTTATACCTAAAATTCGACTGATAATCTATCGGTATATAAATCCGAAACGGTAACGTTTTGTATTCGCGAATTATAGTAGAATTCGTTGCAATATCGAAATATTCTTCTATACGATTCGTGTGGATTATTGCGAGACTCAGCAGGAAAATTATGAATAAAGTGAGACAATAGAAGACGATTCCCTGGAATTTCCACCAATAATTTCCACTATAATCGAATAATTAGGGACTTACTTGACAATTGCTGAATTTCAAAGCCGACTTTATCAATTCCCGTTCGCTATAATTTGCTGTTTTCAAGTTGATTAAAGTGGGGTTCATTTCGAATTTTTGTAATAAACGCCAAATTTGTCGTTTCTGTTTCCAGATAAATCCAGACT
>JAZBGZ010001446.1:0-16834 GCA_037414795.1 Stenodera caucasica | reverse complement strand
AATTTGGAAGAAGGTTATTTTTATCAAAATTGTAATTGATAATATCAATTTTTGTTCTCTTTTTCTTAATAGAAATGAAAATTTGCTTTTGTCTCTGCACTTTAACCACAGATTATCAATAAAGGGTGTCTTTTATCGATTTTTTGATGAATATTTTCACTTATTTATAACGAAATAAATTCATTATTACTTAAATAAATGAGCATATTTCTCCTAAATTTATGTATCAGAAGTCTCACAAATGTTTTTTTGCTATCAGAATTAATTATAGGTGAGATGAGCTTCGATCGTAGTGGATTTGGTTTTTCGACCTCGAATATTCGATATTTTTTTGGGACTAAATGTTGAATAATTTACGTAAAAATTAACAATACAACCGCAATAAAACAAAGATTTTGATAATCAACGTTTGTGTATCGATTATATTATTGACTATTTATTATATAAGTTTTTTTTTCAAAAAACTTCTAGACTTTTTTCGAATTTTTTTGTATACAAAAACACATATTCGGATCTGCTTTCTAAATTTCATATGTTCAGGGTTATTAGTTTTTCGAAATTAGTTTTTTGTGTAGACTAAATATCAATTGATTCAAAGTTAATATAAAAATAACACAATTTATTTACTTGAATGTCCATCTCAACAATGGTTTCAAGATAAGTTTTGTTTAGTAGGAAAATTTTGAGGTAATCCCGATAAATAAACACAAGTACCTCATAGTAGTTACGCTCCTGATTTGAGTCATTTACGAAAACAGATCATGCTTCATCACATCAAAAAAATAATTTATTGCTATTCAAAAAACAAAGAGAACAAAGAAACTGTCATTATTAATTTCAATTTTAATAAAAATAACTTTCTCGAAATTCTTAAACCTTCGTTTGTACACCACTGGAATAAGGGGTGGAGTATTGTACATTTTTCGACCTTCAATTTCTACAACTCATTTTTATCGCCCAATAGGAGACCCTTTAATATTCCTATCATGTTTTGCTGAATTTATATGAAATCAACAAGATTACACACATTAATCTTATTGCTTGAGAATATTTCTCATTTCATCAATTGATTAATACGACATTTATTTAATGTAATCGAATTAAGGGTTGCGTGGGTTGCTCAAAACTGGACAACCAACACAATTTATTAAGATTGATTCGAGTTAGAGAAATATGGGTTTAATTTTTGTTTTCTTTTTTTATTCGCTCCACTATTCTATTGTTTTTTTTTTGTTTTTCAAGTTCGTGCCTCTACTAAATTGTTGCATGTCCAGCAATTGTCTGTCTTGGATAAGTCAGTAGAAATCGCTGCTTATATCCAAAGTTGAAAGAAAGCATAGAACGGACCATCAATTCCACCTGGATAACACGCAAACTAGAAATAGTAGGGGTTGGAGGCTAGTGGAGTGGTGTCGTACACACGCACCCTCATATCCATCAAAGTATAGGGGTTGTGTCGGTAGTGGTAGCATGTCGTGCTAACGGTCCGACATGATACCGACTGGTACAACCTTAATAGGATTTTGATATTATATGAATAACATACATTTTGTCTACAATCACTTTCTAAATCTAAACTAAACCATTGGAGAAGTTGAATTATCAACCCCCTATCAAAAATACTATATGAAAAGAAAGTTTAGACAACGAATTATGATCGATTACAATATATTTTAATTGAAATCCGAATCGTTTTTCCGCTACAAATGAAATATTGATTATAATCGAATAATTCGTAAAGATTTCAACAATTTCGTCGATAAATTCGTCAACGGAAAATTCCCACCAACACTTTACACTAACATAAATTTCCTCTGATAGTTCCACCGTTTATAGTTCAACAAATTTCGAAAACTAAAACTTTCACTAGCTGTTGATAGTTTAAATGTATGTCTGTTGACTATTTTACTATCTACTATAATACTGTGAAGTGAGGCGTCGCGACGCTTATACAACATATATTTTTCTAAATACAACAAAACTTTTAATAGGAACGATAACAATTTGTCGTCGATGAAATTGAGAGAGCAGTTTATTTTCTTTATGTTGGTAGGAATTCAATTGGGGAGAAGACGATGAGTTTTAGCCCTTTCGATGCCCGTCGTCATCGTCGACCCTAATCGAATGACTTTGAAATTTTAAACTTCTAATCTTCTTATTTATAACTTTTCGATGAAATTGATTTCTAATATTTTAATCAAAATGATGGTAAATTGAAAATTTCGATTATACTACAATTTTGAAATTGAATTATCATCGAATTCAATTTCCAATATGTCGAAAATATCATTTTCAAATGGCAGTAGAATTTATGATTATGATTCTATTCACGTTTGTCATTATTGATTTTATTATAAATGCGGCTCTACTGTATAATTTCATATGATTAACTTACAAATCATCACTAGTATCGGTGAATTATACAGGCTGTCCAATGTGCGACAATTGTTCAATTTGTTCAACATTTTGGAGCATGTGTTTTCAACTCTTTTTGGAATTTGTGTCGATTTTATTCAAAAAAAAAAAATCAATCAAATACCGAGTGATCAAGAAATACTGTTTAAGTTGGCAATTCTGAATTTCATTTTAAAATGGTAGAACTGCTGTTTGACAACTACTTTGACGTTTAACTGACATTTGAGTGTTTATTCAAATTGAATTATCTGTCATACAGAGATTTTCGGTGTAGTGTTGCAAATCATTAAACACAAAAAACCTCCAGGTAGGATTACCAACTTAAACAGTATTTCTAAGCCTTACTAATTGACAGTCATCGAATACTTGATTTTTGTATTAAAATGTCTGTTGCTATAGCAACCTATATATATAAATATCACAATTTTGTCAAGTAGACAAGAGGTTATCCTATTGAACCTTTAATGGACCAATTGTTTTACAACGGACAGCTTGTATATATGGCGACCTCATCAATTTCGCTAATGATCCTCAGATCGATGTAAACACTCACATCTAGTATGTGTTGAATTTGAATTGTTTGGCCGATTATTCAAAGTTAAAGGCGAATTGAATCGATCCTTATTGTGCTATGTTCGAATTGTTAAATGTTTAATGAGGTCGATTTGTACACATTGGGAAATATTGTAATGTTGTTTTGTTTTTATAGCGATACACATAAAGAAACCTGTTTTATCGTATTCGATACTTTAATAGAAGATTTGTGAATTTCGAATGAGATACTCAAATATTATCTGTAGGAATTTCATGAAATATGTTGGTAGAATTTTGACGAATTTCACAACACCATATACAATAGATGGGATTTAATCCGAAATATCTGTATTGTAAATCTGGGAATTACAAATAGTCACATTAATTTCGGTATTAAACACCCTAAATATTACCACTACAAAATAAATATACATTTCGGTCATGTTTTATTAATTCAATCCCCAAAAAAATATTAAACAATGCATGAGAAATTAGAATTAGTTATCTTCACAGTTGGCAAACTGGCATATTTTATGTAGTACACACACACCTATTCATTGTTTATTCATATATTTATTTATTTATATATTTATTTATTTATTATGTACAGATCTATTTTCTTTCACATTGTAGTTTAGTCAAGGGTTTAGTTTCGAATATCCATCTGGTTTTGCATGATCTACAGTCGTTAACGGGATTATTAACATCTCGTAACGTTAAATTACCGACTGTGAACGCCGTCCAAGCCTAATGAAGCCATGAGATCGTATATTAATTACCTGAAACATGCAGTTCAATAACGCCGACTTGAACATAACATACAGTCCGTTCCAAACAAAGTGTTAATACTCCATAAAGTCGTTATTTTTCAAAAAAGCGACTTTTAAGCTCTTTTAAGGGATAAGTTAGAGTGTATTTGAGAGCTGAGAGTGATGGTATAACCATTTTGAAAATGGGTCAAATCAAAATTAGTTTTCTTCATTTTCATCAAAATGTCATTGAAAAATTATGTGTGTTCACAAAAAATCGTTTTTTAATTTTTTCATTTGTGGTCGGAAAAAAATTTAGAAAAATTTGAGTTAGACAAGTGAAATTCTTCAATTTTATTGGTTTTATTATCATAATACATGGATAGAATGAAAATCACCGAATAGTGATAATAATTTCACCTCTTTAACTGAAATTTCTCTCGACCATATATGGAAAAATTGAGAGAAATTTTTTTATCAACATACCCAAGTCATCCTGCTCATTTTTTTCTATTAATATTCTATTTTGATTTGATGGAAATTGAAAGGTTGATTTTGATTTGACCTTTTTCCAAAATAGCCTTATCGTTACTTTTATGCCCCAAACAATCTTCAAGTAATCTCTTAAAGGATCTTAAAAGTCGCTTTTCATTCTTTCCGGAAATAAAGCTTTTATGAGCAATTCGCACTTTAGTTGTAACGTACTGTATATTGTGAGCTTGTTCAAGCTATTGTATTCAATGCGGTAGCAAATTTCCATTGTACACCAACTGAATAATCAAAAATCATCTCGTTCTGGGACTGGAAAGTTACAATTAGAGGATTTTCCGATGATTAATTTCAAGAAAATAGATTTCAATTAATTTTTGTGCAACGTAAATATTGCGTTAAAATGTTCAAATATTGTAGTCTACACATTAGGGCGCTCTCTCACGAATGTGTAATTCATTATCTGCGATGATATCCGAACTTGGTAAAATCAATGAAATCAATACTTCTGCTTCAATGTAAAGATGGCCTTAGCTTTGAAGGTAGGAAGCAATTTGAAAAATCTACGCCTTCAGCTTTATTCATTGATGCTAGTGTGTAGCCAGCCTAATACAGTTTCACTTGACTGGCTTTTGGGAATTAATGAAATATGAATGAATGAATATTAAATTCTATTGAATTTTTTAATAATTTCGCTTTACCCAGCGGTTATCAATAATTCACTGTCAAATTTTCATCGGACTCTAGACCATTTTATTATTTTTTAAAATCAAAGAACATTCATTCAAGGACGCGGAAACGAGTTGGATTTTTTTTATTGAAATTTATGAAAATGACTGTGTCGTAGCTCAGTTCGTGTGGCTACGTAACATTTTCACAAAAATTGCATCGCAGATGGCTGTAATTTTGAGAATCTTGAAGAATTTCAGGAAATATGTATATTTTTGATCTTCAAAATTTTTGCAAAATCGATGCATTTGGCCCATTTGATCACAAGATGTGATTTTTGTTAAAATTTTGCTAACAATTTTAATCAAAGCTTCGCTAACGGACATATTTGGACATACTTTTATAGCAAGACTAGTAAATCAAATTTACTACCATTGCTGAGGAACACGCTAGCCACCTTTTTTTTTTTGTTTACTGCCCTTACTAAGCAACATAATACTTTTTCGCTACCCATCATTTTTAATAAGACAATTAACTTCATATGAGATGAATACATATATTCCTTAGCAACGCCAACAAATAAAGAAAAATGATGGCTAGCGAAAAAGTCTTTCGCGTGATTGATTAAGACTAGAGAAATTTCACCTCAACTGTACGCTTTTACATGTATAGGGTGAGGTACATATAATTTTTTTTTTAATAAATCATACTTATTTGGGGATATCAATAAATGTTTTCTTACAACTATATTGCGAGATAATCACAATTAATATCGAGACTTATCTTGAATAACGACCCATAAAATGATAACAAATACCCAACACCAATAACCATGTGAAATACAATTGAATCCTTGTGCTGTATATTAATTAAATTTTTATTATATTAGGGGGTAGTGTATGGTCATTTATTTTGATAATTCAATATTTGTGTAGTTCCCCTTTAATGTCTTTCTATAGGTAAACAGGGTATACTAATTAGTCCCATCAATAACACAAATGTCAAGTTGACTACCATAAACTGTGAATTGAATATTGAGTCTCACTGATTACAACATTGGCCTAATGTTCGGTCCACTAATGTCACGTGCACATTTACCCACGGCCCAATGAATATTTACACTACATAAAGAGAAAGATAGACAAATTAACTTGTCTATACACACATATATATATATATATATACTATATTGTTAGTGTGTGAGTAGTGCATTCAAGTAGTAAATAGAGGAAATGTTCCCATATAAGGAAACAAGAATTACACCCCAAAATCATTTCCTGTATTGGACACAATTAGTTGTCCGTTCGCTCGTTATCTCGGTCAAAGATTAACGAAATTCTGCCCTTTCAGAAGATGAGAGACAAGCGCATCAAGAAGTAGATTTATATAGAGCGTCTCAGTCGAAAGGTTCCCAAATTATATCTCGTTTATTTATGGAAATAATTGAGTGGGAGTTGAAGGACTTGAATAAGAACACTTGATGTATAAATGAGCGATGAGAAAATCTTCTTAGGAAATGCACATCAAATTTTGAAAGATTCGCTAGATTTATATGGGCCGTCTTAGTGGAATCTTTTAGAAAAATGAAATGGGAACGTTTTTGTTCGATTTCTCAATTTTTTCTCAATTATTCGATGAATACGGAATAGAAAGGTTCACCATTTTACGTTTCTCATTGATGATTTTTAGAGTAAATAATATCTATAAATCTTATCTACACTTTGTTTCATCGCGATAACTATAAAGGTTCCAGAAACATCAGAAATATCAGATAAACAATATTCAGTTCAAACTTATATAACTTGATTCATTTTAATATAGTATCTATAGCAACCAAATGACAATGCGAGTGTCCACGTGGCGGAGGGATTGAATTTCTTAATTTTGACATTTATTTTTAATCCTATGAGATACAACTGTTTCTAAGTTTCCTCTATTTCTATAGAGAAAATCGCTAATTAGTAGGCGAACTAGCTTTTTTACATTAGTAACTGATGTGCCGCTCTATAACAAAAAAGTTTGTAGAGACCACATTTTCTAGATCTGCTCTAATTATAAGGAGCGATATGAGGTCTTTATCAATAACTAAGGTCGTGGATATTTATTCCAAAAAGAGGGTTGGGGCAAAGTGATTAGGACAGTTTTCGCGTTAAATAATATTCTATGGAAATAAGGTTGAAACGTTGAAAAAAAATATGATTTCTCCTCTGCCATTGTTATAGAAATGGTTAAACAAATTCAATAAGACAAATTTAATTAGATAAATATAACAGTATGAAATTAAAAATCAATTGTTGGGCTTCAATTCAGAATCTATGTATGTCATAAATGATTTTGTTTCTTGAATATTTTCTTGGTAAAATGACTACACCAATTGGAAATACTTCACACTGAAATTTCTATGGATTAACTGTATGTACGCAAAATCGAAATAAAGTGAAAATATAATTTTTTGAATATTGGACTAAATAAAAAACGACATTCTCTTTGGAGGTCATAGATTGCAAATTAGAAGATTTTATGTGAACGACTTTGCGGACATTTGCTAGTTTAGAATAATTCAGTATCTGAACGAACACTAAAGTTTCAAGTTCTGCTTACTTCAATTTTTACTCAAAGGTAAATCTTATCGATAACTATAAATTTCGCATTGAACTGTGAGATAAATTGAAGAATGAAACAAATACATTGTTAACTATAAAAATTATTTTTGGCATCTTGGAAATTACGAACTTTCGTTATTTTTCAACTTAAAGTGAGTTTGCAAAAAATCTGAAATCGATAAGAAAAATTTTGGCCCCTTATAAAGATCTACAAAGTTGCATTTAGCCATTTACAGTGGGTAATATAAAACAACCTGCGTGAAATTTTTGGAAGTTCTTTAATTAATTAAGGAATAATCGATATTTTAAATATTTTATTGTTTTCTGGTATCCTTCAAATTTTTCAATTTTCTTAAAATAATAATAATAATGGCGAAAAATTCAGATACGTATGAAACTGAAATTGTTTGGAAAAATGTTTTTATCTACATTTATTTACATTTATCTGCTATTAATGGATTTTATTATTGGCTAACTTTGTGTCAATGGAAAACATTCATTTATAGTAAGTTCAAGATGATCGGAATGTTCCTTGAATGAACATCAAACTCCAATTTATTAATCAAGCTTTGAATCGATCATCTATTGTCCATTTTTTAGCTTATGTAGTTATGGCCTTTACCGCACAAGGGATCACATCCGGTGCCCATCGATTATGGTCACATAAAGCATATAAAGCGAAATTACCATTGAGAATAATTTTATGCATATGTCAAACGATTTGTCTACAGAATTCTATTTATGAATGGGCGCGTGATCATCGTGTCCATCATAAATTCACAGATACAAATGCCGATCCACATAATATCAATAGAGGCGTCTTCTTCGCCCATATGGGTTGGTTATTATGTAAAAAACATAAGGACGTTATCGCTAAAGGCAAAACAATCGATATGAGTGATTTAGAGCAAGATCTGGTTGTGGTTTTCCAAAAAAAGTGAGTAGATCTCATCTCTCATTAGAGATGAGATTTGACAATTGTAAATGGGGATCTCAATCTATTTGGAGATAGAGGTTAGTTTAGAATTGTATCGGCTACGAATTTTCAGGTATTATCTGATCTTGGCGCCATTATTTTGTTTTGTGATTCCGGTAATTATTCCATGGTACTTTTGGGATGAAAAATTATGGATTTCTTGGTATATTTGCATTTTTCGTTATACTGCACAATTACATCTAACATGGTTAGTTAATAGTGCTGCTCATATGTTCGGAACTAAACCATATGATAAGTGAGTATTCTGATGTGATACTAATCCTTCAGCAAGTTCTTAATTTCGACCAACAATCGTATGAGCTTTTGACCTATGATCTGAATACTATAAATTATCATATTTTAGAGCGATTAAGCCGGTCGAAACGGCTGTTGTATCGATTCTCGCATTTGGTGAAGGTTGGCATAATTACCATCATACATTCCCATGGGATTATAAAGCAGCCGAAATAGGACCAAGTTTCTACAATATGAGTACTGCTTTTATAAATTTTTGGGCGAAAATTGGTTGGGCCTACGATTTGAAGACCACATCAATCGATTTGATACGTAAACGTGTCCAACGTACCGGCGATGGTACATATAAATTTCAATATTGCGATAATGAAAATGATTCTGGTATCGATTATCGTGATGGTCATGGTCATGCTTGGGGATGGAACGATTCCGATATGAAACTATACGATAAGAGTTTCGTACAAATCTGTAATAAAATTGAATGAATTATACAGGTCGAAATTGTCTGTTAGAAGTATTAGGAGTTCCAACCATGACTAGACTCGGAAACTTTAAACTTAAGATAAGTGACAAAAATCCTTTTCAGTGAAAATATTTTCAACATCACTGCACTTCCGGCTATACCGGAAGTCGCCTTCTAAATGGGATGATACTTTTTTAATGGCATATTCAAGTTTAAACGTTTAATTCGCCATTTTTGAGATATTCCACTAGAGGTAGAGGTGATATTGACGTCATGTATAAAGATATCCTTGAACTTTTCATTGGTGTTGCCGGTACTGTAGAAAAAAAAATGAATTTTGATAGTTTTAATTTTTTGAGAAAAGAAGGTGCCAGAAGCACCAATGAAAAGTTCAAGGATATCTCTAAACATGACGTCAATATCACCACTCCCATTTGAAAAATGGTGGCAATTATCATAGTGTTGGACTAACAATTTTCAAAAAAAGTGATATCTCAAAAATAGTTGATTTTAGTTATAGGGAAAATTTATAAAAGTCCTAGTTAAATGATGAGAAGAATTCGAATATGCCATTAAAAAGTATCATTCTATTTAAAATAAGAAAGTTGATGGCAACTTCTGGTATAGCCGGAAGTGCAGTAATCCCGAAAATATCATCACTGAATAGAACTTAGGTCACTTAAGTTTGAATTTTCAAAGTTGAGTTATGACTGAAACTCCTAATACTTCTAACAGACGGTTTCGATCAATCACCCTGTATAGTTCCACGATCTAGTAGGTGATCACATAATCATAAAAGATTGACACTATTATTCATACTACGACTTTAGAAAAGGAAATCAAAAATTTTCATTTTAACAATGGGATTAAAACCAAACAATAAATCAAAAAAGGCCGGGATCTTGACTATCTATGAAATTTGTCCTTTTTCTTTGCAGATATTCACAATTTATGCAAACAAATCCTCTCTATTCAAAAGAAAGAGGGAAAATTTCACAGATGGTCGAATTACGGACCATTTTTTGATTTATTGTTTGATGATAGTTACGGCTTCAGTCCCATTGTTGAAATGGAAATTTTTGACTCACAACTTAAGTCATTATTTCTTAAAGAAATATCGAACTATACTTTACTACAAAAATCATCAAGGGAAAACATGACGTAATAAACCTCTCTATTGGGGATTTTTGTTTCGAGTTTATAGAGTAATTAAGAAACTGAACAAAAGAGCATTACGAAAAATTAATTATAATTTTGTTTGATTATGAAGAATTTCTTTTTTGTCGTTATAAGAGATTCCCGATAAAATTATTGATTGTGGTCAAATAGGAGACATGCAATTTCATTGTAATGGAAATTTTCAAACAATCGACAAGTTCGACGATTGTAACTCAATACAATTAATGAAGCCATAACGACTCCTAAACCATCATCTTCGCTTTATCCAATAATCACCGGTTTCAAAACCGTTTACGTTCGTCGATTCTTTTCAAAGCTTCACCAACGTAAACGGCTGTCCTATGACAGATTTGTTGTAAAGATGACGAATCTGTCGTTCGTATTCTCCCAACAACCGTATTGTAACATTATTCTATCTCATCCCTGTCTCTTTCATCCTTCTATATACTACCTACATATACCTATATACTTGTATATATATATATAAAAAAAAGGGGAGCGACAAGCTTTTGAAATATGAACAGGAACAGCCGGCGTTGGCTCGAGCGTATTTCTCCCTTCGTTCGTCTTGTTGTTTGTCGTTGTCATTCGCGCACTCATTATAGTTGAACTGGCAAAATGAAAAGGGTTCTCCGAAATATCATTAGGATGATTGACATGAAACATATTAAATGATCCTTAGGATTGCATGTTGCCACTAAGATGTGCACGTCAAGGTATAATTATTCATATTTATCGCTCTTTTGTCACTTGGCGAATTGAAAATAAAAATCATCATCAACGGCAAATTTCAAATATCTTCCCAGAAATACAGCCAACTATAATTAGAATTACAAAAAAAATTCACAAAGAAAACTATAATTAGTAATAAGGCAATTAACGTCGGAGCAAATTTAGCAATTTATAATAGCCGGATTTTTGTCTTTATTTATAATTCCACAACCAACAACAAAATAAATAATAATTCGCGAATAAATCCTCTGACAGAGATCAGGACTCTCATTCATAATGGCGACGTTTTTAGTTTATAAAAAAAACCTTGGGGGCGCATTTTCTATGCATGAAACGTAAACTTATTCCCAACCAATAGAAAATTCAAGTACACACACACAACAATTGTCTATAGTGATAACCAAACTTTATGATCGTCGACATGTTGCCATATAATAATAAAACCACCCCCTTGTTAAAATATATAGCCATACTTAACATTCTCTATCTACTCTTCCGACATTCTTTTCGTCTCTTTATTTTTAGATGAACATCTAGTTGGCTGAAGAGTTAATATAAAATACCCTCTACTTAAACTAGAAATTTTCATATTAAAAAATAAAATCACAAAGACAAACGTATCTCGTATTCTAACCTAATAAGGTCGGATAAAATTGTATTGAACATTATACAATAAGTTCGATTTACATTAATACATAATGTAAAATTGGCCATTTATAGTTATTGTTTGTTAGGGTAATTTATGGGGAAGAACGCCTTTTATTCGCGCTACTATAAATGGAGGTGAGATTTATAAATCTACAAATCTTTGAATTTGTAAATATATAAATCCTCTTATTATTATTATTATCAAATGTTGTAACATTAGCGTTTTGATGCGGAAATACCGCACTGTTAGATTAATTAAATTTCCGAGTCTAGATCGAATTAAAATAAACATAGATGAGATTCTCTCCTGTTATAATAACAACCACGTAATATTTTCCCCACTGTTTGTAATTAATCTTTAATAATATAATTTGATTCTAGTTTATTACTATTAGTGGCCGCAGTCTCGTTAATATTTCAGATTATCAATATTTAATTAGGCTTTTTCCGATAGTTTTTCCGAATAGGATTCATGTCTCAATCCAATCAAACTACGAATTAATCGAATAATGTACGATAAAAAATTAGACGAGTTTCGTGACTGAATTTCACAATATCGGGAATAATTGATGAATCGATTTTTTTCGATTATCATCATTATTTAGTTAGATGAATCCATAATTTATGGTGAATAAACAGATGATGGAGGGAATAAAGGAATTTCTCGACAACTACGATTTCTTGAGTCATTAATTTTATGTTCCAATGAATTTATGATTATAATTCAACTAGAGTGATAAGTCGATTGTTTTTCTATTATCCGAAACGAAATCGAAATAATTCTCCATTTAGTTAACGGAATTTGCGCAATATTTTTAGCTCGATTCCTTTTCTAGTCGGTAATTCCGACTATTTGTATTTTTCTAACGAGTTGTGCCAAAGCATATAGACATATAGTTGTTTCATATCTTGAATAACATGATCTAGATTACTTTTGTACCTTTCTAGACTTTAGAATAGTTTTATTTTTTGTTTTTTTTCGGTGTTTTAAATAGCCATGTGTCATCGTCATCTTTCAATGTTCAACAACATAAAAGAACTTTGCCGGCTTGTTCTATTTTCAAAACGAATATTGTAAATTATGCATTGAATCAACGTAATTAATGTCGTGCTGAGCATGTATGTGTGTTATATTATGATTTACAATAATCCCCTTATAATTTATATTCGCAATAAAATTGATTATCCATCGATAGTTTCTTCATCGTCTCCAACAATTACAACAATTTTATGGATCCGTACCTCGTTAGAGTCCTTATCGGATGACAGACTAACAAAAAAATGGGAAGAAGAAGAAGATAGAAAAAAAAACGGTCTTTTCAAAGAAACGTCGTTAGCTGTTAAAGACCTATTTCCGAAACAAGTTTCCGGAGTGTTTCCAAAAAAATATATATCTAAAACGACAAAATCTGGAATGAAAACATACCAGGATTGCGGTTGTGCGGGTGTCCAACCTGTCAACTAAATAGACTCGTTTTCCATGTAAATGTCTCCAACATTCACTGAGCTTTTGTCAGTTGAGAGATAAATAAATAGACAATAATTGGAGAAAATAAGATAGAAAATGTGTGTTTTTTTTTTCGTTTTTGGGTGTTTTTCTACACCTAATGATACTAATGAATTGATGGTACTATTTTAAAATTGAACTATTTTTGATTGATATCAAAAATAAATTAATGAAATTATTCAATTAATTTAATGATACAAGATTGATATTAGTGGACGATTCAATTGATTGGATACTGAAAAGGGCTCAATTTAATCCAATTAGATCGTATCTAGTTGGTATTTTTAACGTGGAAAATAATCGATTAATTTAATGGAACACACTATAAAGTCTAAATTCCAATATACAGAGTGTTTCACGACGATCGTCAATTGGACGAATCTCGGAAAGTATTCAAGATTTTGTTGTGAAACTTTAACCCACTTCCGATTCGACCATAAAATTTCACCAATTTCATTATTTTAAATGGAACATGATGTATATGAATTTATTTATAAATGTTTAGCTTAATTTTAGGCATACTTAGTAAGTGCTATGCCTAATCTTGATGGTTTTCTAGGAAATCGCAATTTTCCAAATTTTTAAAATTGATGAAATTTTTTTTATCTTTTGCACCATTATCATTCCACTTTTATCATACAGGATGTTTTGTGTACATTTTCAATCTGTCAAACTGTGGCCTCGAAAAATTTCTAAATTCTAATTGTAAACCCCTAATTTTAACCACAATCAGATCAGAATTGAATTAGCTATCAATTTTATTAACATATCCCTTTACTTAACTCTTTTAGTTTTCCCAATATTTCCATTTCTCTCTTATTCATGAATTTCCCAGAGGTTTTGCTCAATAAGACATAGTAGGCTTAGCATTTTTTTATAACGTATGAATAACATCCGCTGACTACTAATAATTTTGTCTCCCATCCTTGTTTATGTGTTATTGAGCGAGAGCCAAGGCAATTCATAAAAAATAAAAATACAGAAATGGAAATATTGGGAAAATTTGAAGATATAAGTTTAGGGATAGGTTTATAAAAGTGATAGATAATTAACTATATTCTACTTCTGCCTGTTGACAAATTTAGAGGGCATTCCGTTCGCAAAAATCAAGTTTTTTGGGTTTAAAGTTTGACAAATTCAAAAATGTACAAAGGACAACCTGTATGATGCAAGTACAAGAAGGATGGTGCAGTAGGTAAAAAATACATTGGTCTTAATAGAAAACAAATATCAATTTCTCATACATCATCATAGCCATTTTATGAATTTTCGAAGAGAAGATGGTTTTCTCTAAAAAATTTGGAAAATTGCCATTTTCTCGAAATCCATCAAGGTTAGGTATATGATAATGAAGTTGGTATAAGTTTCCGGTAGAACCGGAAGTGCGTTTAAATTGAAAATATCTTCCTTGAATTCGAAATTTGTTGAAAATTCCATGTGCAAATTTTTCATAACAAAATATTGGATATTTTCCGAGATTCGTCTAATTGACGGTCGTCGTGAAACATCCTGTATAGGACTATCAGCTATTACTTGATTTTTTATATTAGAAATTCCGTTACTATAGCAACCCACATTATATCACATCAAATTTTATGAAACAAACGTCAATTTCTAGTGAACTTGATAATAGAAACATAATTGTAACCATAGTAACAATAATTCTAATACGAAAAATCAATTAGTGATTGATGTCAAACAGGAAGTAGATGTTTCGAGCGAAGTCTACATAGTTTCCCCATATTTTTTGAATTCTAGGCATAAAAATAGATTGAAATTTTTAAAAAATGGGAGAACTATACGTCATTTTTTGGTCTAATCGCGAATTAATAGAAATTAACCTATAAATGGTGGTCAAGTTCGAAAAGTACTATCAATTTCCAGTCTAGTGACCAACATTTTTTGAGGCTTAGATGCAACTTAAGTCTTCGCATTAAACGTTTAGAAATTTCTAGTTGATAGGCGAGATATTTGAGCTAACTGTCATACAACGGACATCCTGTAGTATTTAAATCTATATGAAGTCATAAATTACATGTATTATTTTCGATTTTTTATATTTGTTCGGATCTTATAGTGGTTGAGCAAGTGTATTCTAAAACAAAAAATCAAGTAGTGATTGATGTCAAATTAGATGTGATTTGTCTAGTTCAAAACATATTTTTTTGAGTATTTGGCATAGAAATCGATTACAATTTTTAAAAAATGGGTAAAGTAATTTTTTGTCTAACCACGAATCAATCGAAATTAGCTTATGAATGGTTGTCAAATTCGAAAGTTAGTATCAATTTCCGGTATTTCCGGTCTAGTGACCGAGGCTCAAATGTACTTATTGTTAGATGTTCGCATTCAATACATATATAGAAATTTCTAGTTGATCACCGCTTTGATAGGCGAGATATTTGGACTAATTGTCGTGCAGCGAACATCCTGTATAAAATCATAAATTACAGGTATTATTGTCGATTTTTCATATTTGTTCGGATCTTATAGTTGTTGAACAAGTGTTTATTGAATGAAATGTGCCTATTTTGTCCTTAGTATTCGAAATTCTAATTATAGAACTGAGAACAAGATGTTGAAAGAAAGTCCCCAAGAAGTTTATAATACGCGCTACGTTATTGGAGAGGTATGTTAATATGAAGTTTCTAACACATTCATCCTTGTAGATTTCTAGCCTAAACAAACGTCGACGTCGACACGCTCAAAACACCATTATACACATCTGGATGATGTGATATGGTATGTGCCCTTTGGAAATTTCAGGAGGACAAATACAAATAGAAAAAATACACACATATATTTATTCATTTAAATAAAACGACCACACACACATACACTTTCAAAAAAAACAAAAAAAATCTATAGTCCACGAATCGAATATATTCTAGTCTAGATCCCAATACGACTGTTAACAACAATAAATTAAAATATTTATTGTACTCGCTACTCATAAAATTGGAATTAACTTTGAGAAATATGAGTTTCAGGGGCGTATTTTAAATGAAACCTCGCAAAATCGTTACAACTGTAGTAGTAGTAGTTGAAATATTGACTATGTGCGCAAATATAGGGGTAGCTTTTAATTTATTTCTCAGGTATTCTTGTTAATTAAAAACATATTTCTATAGTTTTGCTTTTCTTTTTTTTTTTTTTGATTAATTCACGGTGGTCTATAGTTTCACACCCACGATTAGCTTTCACTAAACAAAAACGATAAAACATTATATTTTAGTTAATTAACTTAAGTACCTTCTAGAGTAATTAATCCTTTTTTAGTCTACGATTTCACCTGCTCGTATTAGTAGAATTCATCTACAGTGTGTCTCAACCGAAAGGTCATTTCTCAATTATTTCAGAATCATTTTATAAATTTGAAATGAAAACCCGAATTAAAGAGATTAACCACATTTCATCTGCTACTCGTAAGAGATTTGTTCAAAAAAATACCACAACCATTAATTATGACATTCATCAATGAAATACGTAACGTAGTGAACCTCTCTATTCCGGTTTTTTATTCTGGATTTATGAAGTAAATCTCAAATAATTAAAAAACCGGAAAAAAACGTTCCTATTCCATTTTTCCAGACGATTCTACTAAGGCGCTCGCTC
>JAZBGZ010001445.1:4639-16834 GCA_037414795.1 Stenodera caucasica | reverse complement strand
TTTCAATCTATTGTTCTCCCTTCTACCAGTCCGGGAAAAATAAAAAGATTTACAAAACAGATAAAATTGAAAATCTTTGTACAATAAGTCAGGTAACATATCGCTGCTTCATAATGATTATTTTTCTGGTCGAACAAGTCCCAAAAAAGAACATCACCTTTGTTATCGTTCAACTATGATTGGTCTACTTTTGTTAATAGGGCGGACTATGTGTATTCTCAGTTGCCTAAATCACGATTTTCTGCCCAAAATAAAACCTTACATTTTACTCTTTGAATGTAAATTTTCCAAAAACGGCGGAAAATTTTGGGAAAAGGAGCAGCAAGCACCTATGAGAATACTTTGATCTACAACATGTGTAAGTTTCACTCAGATTACTCCCATACAGACGACGAAAAAAAAATAATCAGAAAAACAGTTTTTCCACCATATTAGGAAAACTAAAAAAAATTTTAAATTTTCATTGAACAAGCACCCATGAGAATCATCTTGCTCATAAGATAGAGTAGCGATAATTGCTTCAATTGTAAATGTCTCCGCTTGAAAAGAAAAATCGTAAGTAAAAATAACCCATGTAAAAGCAAAGGCGCTTGAAAACGTTTACTGGACCCTTAAGGAATTTTGGTTATTTTGTAAAATTGACTTTGTAACACTTTTTTTTTATTTTAACTCTAATTTTACAAGCAAAATGAATCAATTCAATAGTTCAGTCTAGACAACCGGGTCATAATATTATATAAATTATTTTGAATTCTTCTACCCTTACATCAAAACCAAATATAATTGGAGTTTAGGTATTGAAAATAGATTTAAATTTCAACCTGTAAGAGTTATAAAATATATATCTATTATCTCATCTCTAACATATCGGGTGTCTTATCTCTAATATACTAGATGTCTCATCTGAAATATACTGGATGTCCCATCCAGAATGTTTCAATAAGGATACATAGATGCATTCGATCGTTAAGGATCCGGTATACCCTTGTGAAAATTGCCACAAATTTTGAAATTGCAACCAGCATTACATCAAAAAGGGTGGGATTTGTCAAGAACTACCCGCCCACTACAAAAAATTTAGGAAAAAAAATAGATAGAGTGTCTAAACTTATTTCCAGTTTAGGTAATTTTGGTAGGGCAATAAAAAAAAACGCCTTCATAAAATTTGTAAAATAAATGACAATAGTAATATTTTGAAAAGGATCAAAATTTGTAGATAGTAAGAATTGACATTTTTGATTTTTTCTATAATTAAAAGTTTGTTCACCACTTCGTCAGATTTCCAATTTTTGAATCGAATATCTGAATCTCGAATTCTGAGTCCAATTTGTTTTTTCGTCGATTATTTATCATTTCATAATCAATATTTTAGACTGCGATAGAGTAAGTCACTTTAAATAACTTTTTTCAAATGGGTGCATTGATTTTTATGATAGACATTTGTTGTGGTTACTACAACCAAAATTTGTATCACTTTTAGAAAACTACTGTTTTCCCTCATGATCTTTGAGCAGAAGTAATGTTTTCACTTTTCTCCGCAGATTAATTATAGGTAGAGGTAATAAGTAAGAACAGAAAAATATATGGAACACAACAATAAAATTTGTCTTCTGAATTTACCAATAATAATAATTGATAATTTACAACTAGCACCCGATCTTTCACTCCACAGCAGGTGATTTTCAGTTTGGCCAAAGGTCGACAAATTTTAACATATTTCGAAATAAGTATTCAAGAATATTACTTACTAGATTGAAAGTATTTTCAATATTTGGCCAACCTAAAAACTACCTGCTTTTGAGAAAAAAGGATCCGCACATCTAGTGTTAGCTGTAAATTATCAATTACTCACTAATCATTAGTAAATTCAGTCAACAAATTGTATTGTTCAATTCCATTGAAAAAAGATCTGACTATACTATAAAGTCAAATTACAATTACAGAATATTTTGGTAAATACAATCACTCATGTTTTTTTCATGCGGTGCTTGGATTTTTCTCCAAGTCTCTATTTTAATTATTGTATGTGGTGTTTCGCAAAAGTCAGTGCAAAAAATTGGATCCATATTTTTCCCAGAATTTGTCTGATGAATATGTTCATAAATGCATAGATGGATATTCGCATATCCAATATTTCCAACAATTGTTTCATAATCTAATGAAAGTAGAAGATAGGGTCCGAATAATGAAAATAAGCTCTCAATTATTACTTGAATTATTTTTACTATTGTTATTCATGAATATATTTTCTCCTTCTCTAATTGATATTCTTCTGAGAATCATGTGCTACGTATTATTATTATTATTTCAATTTAGTACGTCTGTTGTCCCTTTTACCATTTCAAAAATACATTTTACAAAACAAAAATTGCCAAACCTCTTACAATAAGTCAGATAAAATAATTGCCACTATATCTATGTTTCATAATAACAACTTTTCTGGTCAAAAATATACCAAAAAGAAACCTCTCCTTTGTTATTGTCCAACTATGATTGGTCTACCCTTGTTGAAAGGGCGGAGTATGTGTGAGTTTAGTTGCCTAAATCATGATTTTTTGCCCAAAATAAGCCCATACATTCGACTCTTTAAATGAAAATTTACGAAAAACTATGACGATTTTTCAAAAACGGATGAGTCAGCACCCTGTATCACACTTAGATCTATCAACGCGGTGAATTTCATTCGAATATCTCCATTATTGAGGGAGAAAAAGTAAAATCGGAAAATCAGTTCTTTGGGTTTTTTAGGAAAATGAATAGTTTTTTGGAAATTCTGAGCAGTCAGCACCCTGTAGGTACACTCCACCAAACACCTCAAATAGCGATCTTCTCTTTATCTATCAAACTGCTCGCGAAAAAGGTAAAATACGTTTACATGTAATTCACAAAGGGTATACCGGACCCTTAAGAGTCCTTCTGATTGTTTTTTTGCTGACCGAGGTCGATCAGTCAAGTGACAAGCGATTCTCATCGTCGTGGTTTCTCACCCAGTCAAAAAGAATTATTTCAAAATAGAGCACCTTGCAGTATAGAACGATCATTTAAATTATTATTTTGTCTACTTTCAACATAGCTTTCGTGGTAATGAAAGTTGACTTTGAATATGTCTGAAATTAGATAGGTAAAAAGTGATTTTGATCATCCAGCTATGTTCTATCTGATCATATTTCACCACATTTCAAAAGATCACTCAAACAAAGAGCATTTGAATATTACTGCGACCGTTCACAAGCTGTAATGTTGAGAATGGACTTTAACAGTTACATTGATGCTATGTTCCAAATAAATTATTTGTAGAGAAGTGGAGTTTCCCAATAAGTAATAATAGGAACGGATATTTGCTATCTGTAGATAGCACTGACGTCACCGGACCGTACTAACAAACAAGTAAGCGGCAAACGTGAATAGTCAAGTTCATCGATGAATACTACGAATCTTTTGTTGTTATATTGGCAGTATAGTAAGCCAGAGAAACTATCGATCATTTCATCCAATACTTGGGCGGTCGACAGTAGTTGAAATTTGTTTCCCTACTACTAATTTTTCATGGGTGTACCATATAGGGCTAAGAAATTTGAGAATTTAATGAATTATTTGACGAAAAAATCAAAACAAACTCTCATCAAAATTCAACTAAGAGCTCCTAGTGTATAATTGAAGGGATTTTCAAGATATTTTTGAACAAAAACTGAAAAAAAAAAATTTTAACTAAATAAAGATGACGGAATTAATATTGAAAAAGGTTTTGAAGAATTGCAAAAATTTGTTTTTTGATGTGTAGATATCACAAACAAATTTCTGAAGAACAATTATACAATTATTATCTCGTTAATTGACATTTTGATCTTCATTTCAACCACCGCTTATCTAATTATTGTTAATTTCAGTAAAATAGATGCATATTCATCGTGTGCATTGCTTTGCTGTACTAGTTGCATCGAAAATATTCAGTTTACGTACTCCCATGAAGAGCGCTACGTTAGTCGCGTGACAAACTAAAGTGAACCGATACGTCCGTTCCTTTTGTGAGGAAAAAAATCACACCTACCGCAACATTCAATTCTCTGGCGATTCCAGAAATATTATAACCGCGTTCTTGTAGCGCAATTATTTCAAATCTTTTTTGTTGGTTAGTATTTGGAGGCATTTTCGTTGAGCACATTAATAATAACTAAAGAGATCAAAGTAAAGTCGCATTTGCCATTTGTCTTTCTATCAAACAGCGGAAACAACGTGTTTGATTTCATTGAAATATGAACTTTTTTATTGCACATTTATCAATATTCAGCTCCGCCTCATAGATATTAAATCCTTTGTTTTTTTTGTATCAAATTATAGGTACTATATGTATTTTATAGATCATTTACACGTAGGCGTTGTACTGATTGTAAGTTGAATGGAAATATCGCTTTTGGATCTAAGGAGTATTTTGGCGTTGAAGCGGCTGTCCTATATGTATTCGAGAAATATGAGAAATTGAAATTAAATCCGAGAAATTTTGATTTTCAACTTATAAATAGCCGCTGAGAATGTTTTGAACAATGTCTGAAGTTATTGATTTGATAACAAATAAACAATAGAATATTTTCCATTTAGACTCAATATTTTTCTAATGGGATTGATTTTGATCATCCTCAAAATAAATAATTAGAATTTATATGGTCACATTCTAATCTCAAAAAAAAAAAAGTAATACCTATCATAAGAAATAAAGACCGGACTTCACTCCCCACATTAAAAAAAAAAAATCACTGGAAAATGTTTAGGTGTCTGATTTGACATAAGGTCATTAGTTGTTTATTAAATTTATGCCATAATTTTCATTAAATGAATTGGGACAAATTATCAAAATGTAGTTCAAAACACAGTAATAAAAAATATGAGCCACAGCATTTACTGCGAAAATTTAACATAAGTTTTTGACCAATTGAAAATCTTATAAATTGTATTGTTGAAAAAAATATTATCGATATCGCATAACTATGTAGGAAAGTTAAACAAACGAAGTGAATTGATTGGCTAAAGTAGGCGTAGCGGTAGCGAAGCATAGATAACTAACGGCCGGTTTCATAAACCTTGATGTAAATGCTCTTTTTCTTGAAGACTCCTTTATACACAAAACTGCTTTTAAAGTAGGTACCGTTTCGTAATAGTATGCGAACGGTCTGTTACATAAAGATTCCTTCAACCGTCCTTTAAAAACAATTGTTATGTTGGCAAAAGTGAACCCAGCCAAATGTGATATTAGACACCGACCGATTTAAATTTTTAACCAATGAAATTGCTAATATCCCCCGCCTTTGTACTTTGACATTTCAATAGTAAATAAAAGAAACATCAATAAATAAACCTTTAGAGAAAATGTATTTCAATTCAATTTTTCTTCATACATGTGTTGAAATTAAACTACTGATGATAAACTCATCATCCGTTATGTATTAATAGCCATTTTTGATTGCATAGTATTTTGGCGCTTGCTTTGGCACTAATCATAATTAACTTCTTATTTTGTCAGCTATATAAATTAGTACTCTTGAGAACCTAGAAATTAGCCAAAGAAAGAGTTCAGAAAAAAAGTTTTCATCATTTTACAAACAAAAATATTGAACAAACGCCGGCAAAAGAACGAAATGGAAAAAATTCAAATTTTATTTGGGAGAATTTAAAGAGTTTCAATTTGAGGGTTATGTAATATTTGATATACATTTTTCTGATAAAATGTAAAAGATTTATTTTACCGTTTTTTTAACCATAACAGGCGCCTGTTGACTTTTAAGAACAGCTGACCTATTCTGTGCTGCTATTGGCTACTCGCCACATAAAGTCCCTTTTCTCTGGGAAAAAGTATCAAGATCCCGATTTTACTTTTAAACTACTTTAAAGTTCGCTTTTTAGTTCCAAACGAAGTTATGAAACGCGTTTTACTGAAGAAGTGTCATTTTGAACTTTAAAGGAAGCTTCAATTTTATTATGAAACCGGCCGTAATTAGAACAAAGGAAGGAATATACACGATGTGTTATGATTCATAACTTATGAAAAACGCCCCACGCTATAACTCTGTTAATAATGATCCGATTTCAGTGATTCAAAAACTCAATAAGATGGGTCAATAGATACAAATGGTGTATTCAATCTTGATTTTGTAAAATACTGTTGACAAATAATTTAACTTTTAAGTTTCATTCAAGTGTCCCGGTGTCCCATGAAACACGGTACAACGGTAAACTTTATTGTTAAAATAGAGAATAGTCATGGAAATAATGTTATTTGAGAATAAAATATCGATGTATCTGTCAGTTGCTATTCAAATTTATTATTGATTTTGTTAATTGTTTTATGACACAAAGAAATCTAAAAGTTGAATTATTTATCAAAAATATTTTACAAAATCAAAATTAAATACATCATTGAATTTAGAAAAAGAATCTTCATTAAGTTAATTAATGAGAAATCATTCTGTGTAATAATCTTTTCGTAAGAGATAGGGCGGTATTTAAAATAAATGTGACTATCACATCAATTGAGTGGAAATAATAATTATAATACAATGGATTTAAATTTTTTGAATAATTGTCTTCGGAAAACGTCCTTTTCCCTATCTAAGTTAACAAAATATAAGGAAATATATGTAATTTTCCGAGAGACAACAATTTATATCAATCATAATAGTTTTTAATTATTATTTATTTTTATTATTTCGATTATTTTTATTGATGTATAAAATGACTGCAAATTTCTACAATTTATTTTTCCATGATATCATCAATTTCCTCGTATTTTCGTTTCAACAATTTTTAAGTGTTATTTACAGAAATGAATACATAGCATGACCCGTAAAAAGCGCACTATTTAAAACATTGAATGAAAAATTAAATTGTGGAATTATATCTTTATTTTATTCATTAAAAATTTACAAGTGACAAAAAATTCGTACCGATTCTCATTAGGGACATCTTTTTTCGAAAAGACACTCAGTATAAATTCAAAAAATCAACTTCGATGAACAGTCATTATTGAAATTAATTTCTTGCACTTGTTGAATTCATGTCACCAAAATCAATATTTGTACTTTCGGTACTGTCAAAAAAAAAAGGTTTGATAATTCCCATATCTAAATCTTCTCGAATCGTCTCATTTAATCAAGAGATTTGAGACAATTGCAGTATAGCGGACAACCTGTATTTTGATATTAATATTTTTTGATAATAAAACAAAGATTTCTTTCGATGATTGAGATTTTCCGATCAATTTTCTTTTTCTATTTGAACAGGCTGTCCGCTGTAACACAACCATACCAAATATCTCGGCTATTGTGTGACGATCAGAAAGAAATCCTCAAATCTTCAATGGGATCACTTAAATTATATTCGAGCATGTGAAAAATTTCAAACACTGCGTCGGAAGAACTAGAAAATAAGTGCAACTCAAGAATTTGTTCACCATTTATAGGCAAATTTTCATTAATTCAATCAATTTGTCCATGAAACGAAACAGAAACAAATTGATTCAAACTTGATTAATCATATTTTCGCTATTATCATTATCAGTTTTCTATATTAAATTATACAACATAATCTGTAACAGGACTAGAAACGACAGTACAGCAATAGAACAAATAGAAGTTCAACATCAGATTGAGGATTAATTGATGTTTGAGATAACTTCTATTGAGTTGAATTATGCAAAAAATTCCACAAAACTACAATTATAATTTTTTCTTTAATCATCAATAAAACTGATGAAAAAAATAATTCCATGAAATATCTAAATATAATCTCGTCATTTTTATAATCATCAACATGATATAAAAATACAGTTACACTTCAATTGTGCAAATAGAATCAAGTCTTTGGCTTTACTCTTGTGTTAGGCATCATTTGTGAATAACGAAATAAAATAATTCCATCAAATTGGGTTGAATTTGCAGCATCGATTTGATCGTTGTTGTAATTGAAATAAAATGAATTTATTAACAGTAAGTGAATTTTCAGTGTATTTAGAAAAAATACTTTTTATCAATTTCTTAAGGTCAGCGTCTTTTGTTTTGCTATTTTGATTTTCTCGACCGAAGCTACCCCTCATTATTGGAGTAGTAAAAGACGATATAAAGGTGGCTCGCGTAAACACTATGGTGTCATACTAGTTCCCGTCAAGGTATATGGAGTAGGCCATGGAGGCGGTTATGGCGGTGGTGGAGGGTTTGGCGGTGGTTTTGGTGGTGGTGGAGGATATGGAGGTGGCGGCGGTTTTGGAATAGGATTCGGTGGCGGTTATGGTAAATAATTCGCTACTAAAATTATGTACAAACATAATAAAATAAAATTCAATGGAAAATAAAATAATTAGTAGTTTTATTTTGCAAAATTATTTCTTCGAAACAATTCATCATAATCAGTTATATAATATAATCTTGAAAAAATGTTCCTAGCTATTGGTAATAAAACCCACTGGCAAATATTCATATAGGTATAATCAGATAATAAAGTTACTCAAAAAAAAAAATTCAGAAAAGTCTGTTTTTGTACTTCTTTCTAAGCTTTCTTTTATGGAATTTTTTCTAAGTAACATCTGTTATATAACAGTAGCATTTTTGTAAGTCTCTAGAGAGATTTATCATTTTAATTATACATCGTTTCGTGGGAGTTGTGACTTTATTTTTGATAGACCTGATCAACTCTTTTAATATCATCTAAAATAACATTCCATAGTTCTCAGTTTTCTATTGTTTTCCCAATTGTTTATTTTTATCAAGTGTCGTTTGTTGTCGTCGATCAGATTCATAAATATAAAATTACTCGATTTGTTTCGATTCTAATGATTTCTATCGAATCATCAACCATTTTACCTGTAAAAGTAAAAGGAACATAGTGAAAACATAACCTCACTTTCTACTTGAATCAAATTTAACACGAAACTAACCTTCATCAATAATTTATGACAAGTGACAATAATTTGATCGATTAATTAAGTCAATCATTAAGTATTTTGTTTTAGACAAGAAATTTGAATAAATTATATTTTAAAATTTGATTCAACGATCTGAACAAATCTTGTACAAACAGATGTCGCTTGGTATTAAAAATGTATCTCCAACTACAAATACAGTGAGCCCTTTCTAATTTGAACTCTCTTATGCCCGTGTGCTTGAAAACTCGTCTATCGGCTTGATAACTGTAGGCCCGATAACTTTAATAGACCGATAAATCGACAACGGTGTACTAGAACGATCCGTCACATAACTTAACAGATTGATAGTTATGGCTCGCTCAATTGTTTTCACTGCTTGTCCACAGATGGACAATAGTTTTTGTGCTAGCCAAAAATAAGTTATCTGTAAATATTGGAGGAAATATCTCAGTAATTCAAACCCACCCCGACCCTTGTACCTCCGTACAATGAGATGCCGGAATTTTAAGTTTGAAATAAAGTAGTTTTTGTGAAAAATGAATTCGAATATATTTATTTATTTTTTTTCATAGAATAGAAATGAATTTTTTCTTAAGTGATGTATGAAACATGATTTGTCTTGCGAATTGGTTTATTATAACCGTGAATCAATCATAATTTTTCATTAATCTGCAACTTATAATATTCAAATAATATTAAAAATATTGAGAGACAATCAAATGTAATCCATTTTCATTTAAATTCCTCAACATTTTTTAAATAAAATATTAATAATAATAATTTCATGAGAGTTCATGAAATAATTAGTATCTCAAGCTAATGGAACAAAAAACGAATTGAAAGCACACAAATAATTTCAATTGTTTTATCCCTCTTATTTTGCAAAAAATTAGAAAACACGTACCTTACCTACAGATTCCAGGTAGGTATAGGTGATATAAGGGAAACATAAAATAGCAAAAGAAATAAACAACTGACAGAAGAACGTTACTGATGATGGATTTTCCAAATTGTTTTATTAAACATATCTTGCAAATGTTTGAAAAATTTGAGAAAAAATTATTCAGTTCTGTACTAACTCTGCTGTGTTGTATTTGAAATTTCGATCTTGTTTTTGTAAACTATTAAAATCGAACAAAATACCTTATTATTCGATAATTGTCTTTTATTTATTATTGCTATTTTATCGGAAATTTTATAATAAATATTAGTCGGAGGTGCATTACAAAATTGTCATAAAAATTTGTCGCTCTATTATTTAATTGAATACTTGAACTTTTCTTTGCAAAGGCTATTTGTCTATATATCTTTGCATCATATTTAATCGAAATTATTTTCTTTAATGTAAACACTATTATAACCTCAAAAATTGCACGAGCTGTCAAAGTGTATATGTATATACGCAATGCGCATGCATTGTTCAAGTTATCCGCTTGATATTTCATCGATTTTCGTCCGATGATTTGTAGATTGTAGGTTATCGAGCCGATAAATACCATTGAAGCGTTAAGCACACCATTTTCGAGGTATCGGGAGGTTATCGGATAAATAACTTATGAATACGCTTCAAGCACACGGGCATAAGTTATGGCTTTTGTAGACGATACATAAAAAACAAATATTTCGTAAATAATGTACAGTGGAATGACCAGATTCAAATAGATATATCTGGGAAATTCACGCCAAATAAAGAAAAGTGAATATTACGCTGGACAATCAGATCATTACAATAACTTTCGTCAAAGAACAGAAGAAAAACTACTGATTTTAGTTTTACTTTGGTGTAACTCATCTCTACTTGGTACAACTTTTGATATTTCATCATTAGTCGAATTATGTTTCGTCAACACATTAATTATCACTTCTGTATGCATGTTCAATATTGATGTAAGTAAAAGCACCGACTAAAATCATACAAATTAATTAAATAAATCTATAAATAAATGAATAAATATAAATAGAAGAAATTACTTCATGATATAAATAACGTCAACCCAATATCTCAATATCCAGAATATCAAATCAGGCATTGTTACTGCTAAATTTTTAAGGAATTGTGAGCAGTATAGAACTCCCTAGAAAATAATTGAATAACAATTATAATATTCCAAAAATTATTTCGTAACAAAATACTTGTGTTTCTTTATATCGATCTTCAGTTTGCCATTCAGTAGCTTCTCTCAATAAATAACGTATTTATTCGTAACATTTGAATTGTTCAATTAGAAATTCGATACCATTAACGGACAAAATCGATAAATATTCATTTATTTTAATAGATTGAATTATACGTGTAATGAATGTTGTACCATAGTTTTGTAATTTGATTGAATTACCAAATAAGTCGAAAACATTGTTAATTGATTTTTTTTTTCATATTCAATCGTTTGATCACATAAAAATATAAAATCAGTTTCAGAAACTACATTCAAAAATGTTTCTTCAATTACTGGCGGCTCCCAAAATATATTTATATTTTGTTGAATTCAATAATTCAATAATAATTATAGCTTCGTTTTATCATATTCAAATAATGCTAAATTCATTTCCTTCGATTTCTTCTTTTTTTGTTGTGAATTCAAATGGATATTCGTTTTTTGTTTCTGGTGAAGTATTATATGAATTGTGTGAAAATATAAATCATCATCTTCACTCATGTCAAAGACATTCTCGATTTCAAGTCATCTGTTAAATTATCATCATCCGATAAAAATCGATTATTCAATTCACATACAGCTGAAAATATTGCACAATTTATTACAAAATAAAAAAAATTAATCTAATATTTCGTCATTACCATTTTCAAATAATTATAAGCTTCAGTTATTAGATTTTCCGACAAACGTACAGATTAACGTAAAACTAAATTGTAGATATCGAAATTATCCAAAATATGAACTGCTTCCTTATCTTTGAAGTATTTTCGTGCATCTAAAATTAATAATTTCATTAATCAAACAATATTCTCTTGAATAATAATAATAATAATATATTATAATAATGGTAATAAACTTTGAATTGTGTTGGAATTTCACTAACCATATAAATATTAATCGATTGAATGTAACATTCAATCAACGACGGAGAACGGATCTAATGGTAATCCTGATATTTGCCAGACGAATCTCCTATTTTACATTCAATCGATTAATATCTTACAGCATATTATTGCTGATAATAAGGTAATCAAATTATTATTCACTGGATTCTTTTAAATTGAATAACAGCCAAACTTATAGCTATCTCTTATTGGATGTGAATCTTTAGAAGAATGACTTAATTTGATA
>JAZBGZ010001444.1:0-14420 GCA_037414795.1 Stenodera caucasica | reverse complement strand
TCGATGGACTCATCTAATCTTAGTGACGTTGATTCAATGAACAAAAAATCAAATATAAATTATTTGTTTTGAGAAACAGTAATTTTGACGCCAATAAATTGATTAAGTTTCTTCCCAGAAATTAATTGAAAAAGATAAATGAATTATATTTTCCTGAAAGGAATTTCTTGTAATTAAGGTGAAATTGCGAAAAAAACTTTGGAGCGACACATTTGAATTCAGCTGAAAGTCAATTGATGGAAATCAATTAATTTTGAATGGACTTTGACATATTTATATTTAGGAAATGATTTGATTTTTAGTTATTTAAAAATTATTTAGTCAAAATTTGCTAAATGAGAACTCAATGATTATTTTTATGAATATTTGTTTTTTCACTTTTCTGTGAAAAGGATGGATGTTTTTCGATGAACTTTTTGTTTGGATCTTTTTCCATCAATTGAAGTAAAAGAGTCTTGTCCAGTTGATCGAATTGATAAAATCGAAGATTCCGACAAAATTTTTAGAATGAAGAACATCGAACGTGGAAGATTTATTGTTTTTTGTTGAAAAACAAATTTAACAGAAGAATATTAAAAACACATTTAGTGGTAAAATTAAATTTTGTCGGAAAAAGTTTCGGCAGATTCGTCAAAAATCTCTTAGATGAATTCAAAAATAACTCAAAATGGTTCAATTTCGAATTATAAATTGAAAGTATTGAGAAGAATCACTTCAAATTGTTATTACCTACTTTATCATTACTTTAGTCAAGAATTCTGAGAGATGACACACAATAAATAGATTTTTTAGAAATAAACAAACATCAAATTATAAAGTGGCTTCATCATCAATTTGTTACAAAGTGTAAATGTTGAATATATCGATTCATTTTATTTTGTTCAAAATAGAATTTGTTCATGTACTGTATGATTTTTTTGAGATTTTCCACAATGAGAAACTGATAATTTCATCAACAAATCAATTTTATTCGAAATGAGAATTTTTTCAAAACACAAAAATATTCTACATCAGAATAAAATAGATACAAAATATCAGATTTATTATCTTTTTTTCTAATTTATTTTTGTTTCTATTCTATCCAATCGATCGACTTCACTCTCAATAAAATCTCTACAGTTTCTTCGTATCTAGGCACCGTCTAATTGTAAGTAGCTAAAAAAAAATAATCGTATGAAGTCCAAACGCCAGTTAATCTTAACCTTACATTTTTTATTTTTCTTATCTTGTGTTGTGGTTCAGAAGATTTTCAAGTAACAACTCAACTGTTACTACTAACGTTTATTGAAATTGCGAAGATGAATGTTGAAAGCGACCACTTATATGACTTGATGTGACTTAATAATGTTCTCTTCTTTCGTTACATCCGTATTTATATATTTTACTCAAGTAAACAGGGTTATAAGGTAATCTGTAACCCTTGGTCTTGCAATTAGTGTGTCCTTGCAACTTGGACTAGCTTATGATCTTTACATATTCGATAAGTAATACAAATATAAGTATATACTAATTGTCCTAAGTAAGACTTAAAAGCTGTAAAAAAAAACCTTTCTTGTCAAAATTTTGGATTTTTTTTTTCAAAATTAGAAATGGTATTTTTTTTTGCTGTTTTGACACTTGAAAGTGATTGCGTACCTATTTTGGAAAGAGGTCAAATTGGCATCAACTTTTCTAATTGAAGTCAAAGAAAAAAATCAATTGAAAAACGGATCAAGAGAATGTCATACATACGTTGACAAAAAATCGTCAAAATGGTCAAAAAAAAATTAGAAAAAGTTGAATTAAACAGGTAAAATTGATTGCTAGAAACAAATAAGTTACCAAACATGGCCTAGCTAGCTCCAATTATACTTCAACTTGAATTTTATTGCGTATTTTTGCAAACTGATAAAAAAACTGCAGATTCGGATTCAACATTTCAATTTTTAAATCCTTAATTTATTAACCCCTAGCCGACAGCTGATTCGAATGTATCATCATTATTATTATTATTATTAACAGTTTTCATTATTATTATGAAATACCTATTATTGAATAAGTGATTTAATTCAGAAACTTATGTCCAAATATTCTTATAATTAGTAATAATAATAATACGAGGAGGATGGGTCTCCAACACTTAGTTTGAATAAATTTGTGGCCGATGGCCAATCGTGTATTTCATAACTGCAGCTAGATAAACGGGCGCACCAGCTCCAACACGTTCGGCATAATTGCCTTTGCGTAACAAATAATAAACGATGGATACGGCCAACTGGAAATTGTAGTCCAGCACGATTGGAACGTGACTTTGCTAGTAGAAAAGCGGCTGAAAAAGCTGGAAAAGTTCAAAAAAACATTTCTAAAACTGACAAAAAGAAGCGACGCAAGAGAAAGAAGAGTAACGCCGTTCACATCTATAAAGTATTAAAACAAGTCCATCCAAATGCAGGTATTTCGAGTTAAGCTATGAGTATCATGAACAGTTTCGTCAACTATATTTTCAAACGAATCGCAGCTGAAGCTTTTCGTTTGGCCCATTACAATAAGCGTTCAACAATAACAAGCAAAGACATCCAAACAGCTATTCCTCTATTGTTGCTTGGTGAATTAGGCAAGCACGCTGTTAGTGAAGGCACCAAAGCTGTAACTAAATACACCAGTTCGAAATAAATTTATCGCAGAATGACGGAAATAAAGTTGGAATTTTGTACCATCTGATAATTATTCGTCAGAAACAAGATCGGTTCTTTTAAAAGTCATAAAATTTTCTCGGACAAAAAATTCTAATAATATCAGAAAATCAACCTAATTTGGAAAAGTACGTCATACAAAATAGAGAAGTATTGAAGAAATATGGGATCATCACCATTCATCAATATTAAAAAACGAAAAATACAATTTGTTCAAAATTTTTGTTTTTCAATCAAGAAGGTATAATAAAATAATAATATTTGATTAATTTCGCATATTCAATTTAGTTATTCATTCAGACATCTTCCCAAAACTCCCAATTCTAGAACAATTTGTTGGAAAAATTGAGATGAAATTAAAGTTTTTTATTGCAAATAAAGACGATTCACAAAGTTTGTTTACTTAGGTACTTGAGTAAACAAACTGTACATAAAAATATAGGTACCGCTACTGAATCTACATAATTTCTCAACCTCATTCGACTTAGAAGACATTGTTACTTGGAGAAATGAATTGTACCAATGTTACAATTAGGAATGAAGATTTAAAAAAATCAATTTCTTTGTGATGAAATCGAGTAAATCAATAATAGAGAGTCCATTATGTTATCATTCACTGCAACTTGAGTTATACAATGCATTGGGCCAGCAATAATAAACATGACGCTATATTGAACTCTGCAATTTTCGACCTAAATACATCGTAAATAATGAATATCAACCCTAAACCACATTTTAATCACTCAAGATAACAAAATGAGGCTTCATTGCTATTTGAAACAGAACCATAAATTATAATTTACAAATCAAATCGTACTCAAAGACTTTGTTTTGATTCAGGTAGTTGGGACGAATATATTTCTTTCCAGTAATTGAGAGAATCAAAAGATTCCATTCAATAAAATCATGTACTTTTTATTCTGCTTTCAACGGTGTAAAATTTCTAAAATGTTACGTTTGGGACAAAATGATGAAAAGTGCCTCGAAACTCAAATAATTAACATTGCTCAAATTTGAAAAATGAATCTAGTTACCTTTCATACAAATTATTTGAACTGTAAGGCATTTTTACTTAATTTTTTTGGAATGTGACAAATTAAAAACTTTACACCGTTGAAAACAATAACAATCAATGATAAAAAATATATTAGGTTGTTATTTAAGAAAACATTAATGACGTCATAACTCTTGAAAACAAATGATGTAACAAGATGAAAATGTTTTAATATATCGTCATTTGCTTTAAATCGCTACACCCCTTCGAGATTTTCTCCAGAATCTTGCTTTTAAAAGTTATCGAATTTAACCGTTACTTTTGATTTATACTGTATAAAGCTTCAACTAAAATAATGAATTCTTTTATCGGAAAGAATCTCGCTTATGGCTGGATAAGCAAAATATTGTGTTTATAGTAGACCCAACGAAAATTCGTTTTTACAACTTAATCTGGTATTTAACTTCCAAAAATTTTCAGAGCACCCCAACTGTGAAGCGGCTTGTCTACTCTGTCATAAATTACTTAAGTAGGTAGAGTTTCGGGGACACCCAGGTCCGTATTCTATGATTCAATAGCCCAATATATATGTTTCATCCCTTAAAACGATCCTATTGAATACGGTCAATACGGACCTGGGCATCGCCGTCACCCTAGGTACTTGAGTAATTTATGACCGGCTAGACAAGCTGCTTACCAGTTTAAGTTGTAAAAACGAATTTTCGTTGGGTCTACTATACCAGAAACATGGCTACAGAAGGGAAAATCTTGAATTTCAATAAACAGAACTTATAACATTGTTGTAGGTCCCTTCGTCAAAAATTTTCAATAATAAATTCACAGCGCAATTAAGATAATAATAATTAAAACGGGCTACGTCACATACCAGGTAATAGTTATCCGAAGGTTTATGAATCATAAATTTTAGTCAAGGCATAGTTATCCCAAAATTACCTGCTAACCGGTATAGTTACCCCAACCGGTTTAGTTCTAATAATAATAAGTCAATAACTAGTTGAAACTTATGCGAGTGTAATTTTAATAAGCTCTATATTTATTTACTTTTTTATCCAAAATGATGAGACGAATATTGCGATGAGACATACAGTTTAGTTGATTTTTAGCTGTGAAAGTGAAAAGAGACGCTTTGAACTGACAAATACAGCGAACTGACGAGAGTATAGAATATTAATCTTTGAATAGGGTTTAAAGATAGAGATGCTTCCAAAAAGTTTGATTACGGGATTTTCTTGTAAATATCGGGACAATCCAATATTGAAATATTTTTGTAAATTCCAAATAAATGTGAAGAAATTTTTCCAACGAGGTTGCAATAAAACTTAAGCCGATCACTGCCGCACTCGAACGGATAAAGTGTCCATAAATACTCATCCAATTTGAAAATTCACCCGACATTTTCCATTCAACTGAATTATTTCTATGGAAAAAGAATCAGAATAATTAGAGCATTATTTTAATTCAAAGAATAATAGAACTAATTTCTTTTACAAACTCATTCTAGAAGAAGAAATAGAGTTTGATTTCCAAATAATTTTGGACTTCTGGGCTCTCTACGGAGAACAACAATAAAACAGTTGCTAATCTCTCGCTTAGAAGGGTACAACAACATAAATCTTGACCAAATGTCGTCTAATTTGAATGAATTTACAATTTGGATATTTGCTGGCGCGAATTTTATTGTACTGTCGGACATCTTAAATAGAAATTGTGACTTATAAATCAAAAAAAAGGCCAGCCGTTCGACCATCTATGCAATGGTCCCTTTTTGTCAGGTAGAGAAATTCTAGTTTGGGATTGGGAATCCCCAAATTTTTCTACACAATATTTCAGTATTATCCGAACTGTGTAGAAAAATTTGAGGACTCCCAATCCCAAACTAGAATTTCTCTACCTGACAAAAAGGGACCATTGCATAGATGGCTGGCCTTTTTTTGATTTATTGTTTTATGATATTTAGGCTTGCGGTTTGGTCCCATTGTTGAAATTATTCACAACTAAAACAACCAGGTGCTAGACATCTTAGCGACAGGGTCGTTACCCTGGGTTCTGCTATTTATCTCTTTCAACTATCTCTCTCTCTCTCTCTCTCTCTTTCTCTTTCGCTTTCGTTTTATGAAGCGAGTATTAAATATGAAGTGATAAATTTTTTCCCAAATATTCTTCGATTGGTATTCAGTCTTGGACTCATTATATCTGCAAATGATCTGCAATATTAGCCTTTAAGTTTTCTTCCAATCTCTAGTTGCCCTTGTTTAATTCGTTCCAGCTAAAGTGTAAATAGACCAAATATCTCAGAACGGCCCTGTCTATAACACCTTAGGATTGATTGACGTGTTAGAATGCTTCCACAGTTTTATGAAAACATTGTGATAAGTGATAACTGTTTTGCGTATCACTTGAATAAACGAAAATTTGCTTTGGAATGTTCGTCCAGAACTCAGATTTGATTGTTTTTCACTCGTCAAAATTGTAAGAAAAAATAAGTAATTGAAGAGATGGATAAATGAATGTATTATCATGTATTATATCATTTTTCAACGATAAACATTAATCATGAAGTACATTCGTCGTAGGCTCGTTACTAATTCAAAATTTTTTATTGATCTACCTAAGAAGTAATCTTTAGATGTTTATGTTAAAAAAAAATTATGCATAAAATTCCCACTTTTCTCCAATTTGTAATTCATTTCTTGTTTGTGGAAAATTCAAGGAGCTGAAAAATATAAAAATTATAATTTGACCGAGTGATCTTGAGGCAGGAATTTTCATTCATTCGAGAAACACACTAATACATTGATGTCAATTTTCCCAATTTGCCGGAAATCATGAATGAGATAATGAATATTGTTGATTTTCAATACTTTGTAAGCCATCATTCATCTGTGTGATTGATACCAGTGATGACATTAACGCTTGAGATAAGAGTTCAAGTGGAAAATTGTTTAGACTTTAACAATTGACGATGACGATTGAGATCTGAAGCTTTGAGTACCATTTATCTCGTTTTTGTCCACAAATTCTAAAAATAACAAAATGAAATAAATTTGAGCTGAAGAATTTCTGGGAAAATATTTCCATGTTTCCGGTATGACGAACAATACATAATACAATTAATAAAGAAGAACCCCATTATCAGGATTGCTTAAAGTCAAATGTTTATTTATTTTTGACATATTTATTTTATAATCATTTCAATCAAAGTATTATTTTTTTTATTGAATTGATTCACTAATTAAGATTGAAAAATTGAAATTCTTGCTTATTCTTGACGAACTTGATTCGTTATTGTCGAACGACAAAATAAAAATTAGGTGATGGAGTTTCATTTATCTTTATCGAATTATTTATAGTCAATTTTTGTTGATGAGAATCAATAAATTACAACTTTTATTAGGTTGAATTGAGACCTCATTTTAAATGTTCAACTACATACCGAGTGTCTTACTGAGGCTGTATCTCGAAATTATCTATTTTGGGGCAAAAACCTATTTATTGCATAATCAGGAAGGATGTTTTTAGGTTTGAAAATTGTCCACAAGAGAGTGTATCTCCAAATTTCAATTGGAAAAGTGTATTTTCTTGAGAAAATCAAATAGAAATGTTTTTATGATATTATTTGGTCTTGTTCTTGAAGACAACTTGTACTTAATGATGGATATAATGTTCTCTCAATATTCTATCAGAAATTGCTTTAACGAGCCAGATTTCCATCAAAATAATCTAGTTTGTTTTTGAATTTTGCCAATAAAATCGGTTTGGATTGTAATTGACTCATTGTTAGATATTAATTGTAAAGACATTCAAAAGCTTCAAGACAGTATAAACAAATTTCCTGATGGAGATGTCATCGCTTATAAATTTACAAGTTGTAAAGTCTTGTATATTTCAAAAACGAATAATTCAAATTCTCATTTTCTTCAATTTATTCTGAAAATTGAAGAAAACCAGATGGTGAATAACTGAACAACATTGAGACTAGGTAAGTACAGAACTTTCTTCTCTACAAATTAATTCCTATAAATTTTTCACGTAATTGTTGTCATTTGGTCAGAGTTTGATTAAATAGCTCGGTATAGACCAATTTTGATTGCTTATTAATTTTTTCTAATCATAATCCGGGTCGATGAAAATTGACATTTTGGATTTTTGAGTTCAGAATAATTTTTTGCATCCAATCTCTAAATCTCAAATCTCCCTCTACTACTACATAATTATTCGAGGGTTAAACCTTTCCTTGTCTGGACTATTGATAATTATTTTGTTATAGTAAATCAGCTCCATAGTTTAGGAAAATAAACAATTGATTTTGAGCTAATAAATTGCTTGATTGAATTACTAATTCGTATTGATCAATGTACTTCATAAAAATAATGACTTGGAATGAAACAAAAAAACTCAATAAAACAGAAGAATCTTTGCAATTTCAAAATTACGTCTATCCAATTCTTTTATCAAAATTAATACAAATTATTGCAGTGGAAATTTCTCCAATCAATTTCGCGCCATAAAGAAATGCTGTTATTTTGATAAAAAATAAACAACTGTATGTACAGTTGAAACTCTATAAAGGCAGTAGAGAGAGCTTCCTTTATGGAAATCTTCAGGTAATGAGATATTCAATGATAGAATAACGGATTACTGACCATATAGCATTATGTTGAAATTATCTCTATTCTATAATGTAATTGGAACACTATTCAATGAATTTGTCCTTCGCTATTTATTCAATTTCTCGGTTCTCGTGAAAGAGTATTTTCCTTGCATTTTTTATGGGAATGTGTTATAATAATACGCAAAATTGCCAGCGAATTATTTGATGTTCACAGGTTTTACGCAAAAAATTGGTTCAAATCGTTGATTATTTGATTCGGAACCTCTTAACTAAGCTTCAATTATATTCTCTGTATAAACAATTCCCACAATAAGTATAATTTATTTTTTCAAATTGAATAGTTGTTTTAAAGCGATTGTCCACACACAAAGCTGTCCTGTGTTAATTATTTAGTGATTCTGAATGTTATTACAATTATTGATTATTCTGACATCAACAACAGAAATGGATCAAACTAATTCTATTTTTCAAGTTCCAAAATCATTATTGGCTGATATATCTGAAAGCAATTCTCTCGAAATGAATATGATTGACAATGTTGATTTTTTTTGTAAACAATTGAAAATTCAACAACAACAATTTAATATCGGTAAAAGTGATCAGACGGCTTTCAAATTATTGAAATTCATAATTGAATTACATAGCAATTCTGTGGAATTTGTTGATGATGAGTTAGCTGAATAAATCGCTGTTCATCATTTGCTGCATCATCCGATGTAAAATCAGAAATCTATTTAAATAGAGCCAAATATTTATTGAAATGTCGATTTCATAATGAAACAGAAATTGTAATTTAATGTAAAATTTTTGATTTGTTCTATTTATTGGATTGAATTTCTAGGATCTTGATCACGTGATACGTGGACGATCACCGCATTCGATTACAAAAGAAGCACTTGATTTAAAGGAACAGGTAAATCTTCTCAAACCGACCATTAATGGACCAGCAAAACAATTTTTCCGCAAAATACCATTGATCTCTGTACAAAGTTCGAAAATACCAAATTCAAGTTCATCAATTAAAATTGCAATCAATGATGGTTTAAGCAAATATATCGTTGCTTCAAAAACTATCGAAGTTGGCCAAGTTCTAATTGTTGAAAAACCATTTTTATCTGTTAAAGTTAATCTGAATCCATCTTTTATTTGTGAAGGATGTTCTGAAGCTTCTCATAATCTTTTATCATGTCATAGTTGCATTCACTGTTTTAACTGTAGTGATGAATGTAAAACAAAAGCTAGGAATAATTATCATCAATTCATGTGTCCATTGATGAAATCTTTGAAATGGATTAGTAAAAGACAAAGAGATGTTATATTGGCATTAAAAATAACAATTCTAATTCGTGATGATTATGACATTATCGACTATTACGATGAATTTGATCCGAATGGTCATTATGCAGCAATATACTATGAAATTTGGAATTTAACAAAAAAAATGGGAAGAAATTCCTTATCATGAACAGATTAATAACAGTTTTTTCACAGCAATATTTTATGGATGGTTATCACAATATACAACATCTTTTCCAAATTATGCAAATAAAAATCTGCGTGAATTTCAGTTCAAGAAAATTTTATTCGCTACATTATGTTTGACCAATAAGTATTTCAAAATTCTTTCAACTGATAATATATTGAATAACGAAAATAATCACAGTGGAATTGGTGCATATTCGATTTGTAAATTTCTCAGTCATGGTTGTCCGAATGTTATTCAAACATTTTATGGTTCAACAATTGTAATAAGAGCCATAAAACCGATCAAAATTGGTGAGAGAAATCAATTCAATCATGAGTGAGTTCTAATTGAAGTTTATTCCAAATTAATTCATTTGAATATTGTAATTTCAGTTCCAAGTATTCATTCTCCGTTTCTAATGAAGCTTTTTCATTAAATAATTCTCAAACAAAATGTAACTGCCCAATTTGAGTAAATGACTGGCCCAAATTAAGTGTTTTGAATGGAGCATCATTGCAGAAATATTAACATTTGATTTTACCTGGCATGGTGACGGGTAATGTTGAAGATGTTGGAAGAAACTAAAAGATGTTGAGCATAAAGCACCAGATGAAGATTCGGAATTATTGCGTTATTAATATCTTATTGTCTTTTTGGTAATTCTAACCACTCCTAAGTTCAAAAAGTTGATTACGCTTGTCTTTTTTGTTTTGGGTGCATCAATATTTTTGTTGCTTTTTCTCTTTATTCAATTTCTATTGTTCATTAGACTTAATTTTTTCTATTATATAATTATTGTATTTTCTAATTATAATTAGAATAAATGACTCATGACTAATAAGAATAACCAATTTATTTAAGATTCATCTCTGAAGTTTGAAGCTCGACATTTCTCCAATAACTTTCAACAATTCTACAGAACTTCCAAATATTTTCTTTTTCTTGGACAAAATTGAGAAAAAAATATTCATGATCCGGCAAAAAACATTAGGAATTTCGAATTTCATAAATCAATCGAGAAATCACAAATCTGAAAAACCATTTTAAAATAAATTGATGATAAACAGCGTCATCTACTTGACAATAGATGAACAAGACATAGATTTCTTTTCTCATTAAAACTCACCATCCACCAGTAATATTTGAATTATTAAGATTTGCTTAGTTGAAAACCGTACGCTTATACACAATAATATATCTATATTTATATAAATGTATGAGTTTCAAGGTCTCTTTACCAGTTGGTCAAAAAAATTAGATGCCGAGAGTTATTTTTCTAAAAAAGTATCATATTTTTAACCAATTTAAATGCATAAAATGCACTTTTTTATTTAAGTGAAAAAAAAGTACGAAACATTGAGACAAAGTTCCATAACGTGTCATTTTTTGACTTCTTTAATTAATGCACATTGATAAGTAATAGAGTTTTCATTGCGTTCTTTGATTTGCATTTCAACAATGGGCTCAAAAAAACGATCACAAAACGATAAATCAAGAAAAAAGGACAGAATATTGCCCATCTGTGAAATTGTTTGTATTTTTATTTTCAGGTAGAGAAGTTCCAGTTTTGTCTGTTTACAAATCGGGATTCCCCACAATTTTTCCAAACAAATCGAATATTATTGAAATAGAAACGAATTTCTACAATTACATTTCTATACTCTTCATATTTTTTATTAAAAATATGTTCATGATTCATAACAACATTAAATGTCCATATTTAATCTAACGAATAAATGTATCGATGTTTTAATCATGTTTACTCGATGTAACTGAGAAATGAATCCTTTGAATCATTAAAATAATAACCCTTATATTATATTCATTGTTGTATTACTTTTTGTTTTCGAAATATAAATAAGTCATCAATGCAGGGGAATCCCGATATGTAAACAAACAAAACTATAATTTCTCTACCTGAAAACAAAAATACGAACAATTTCACAGATGGGCAATACTCCGTCCTTTTTTATTGATTTATTGTTTTGTGATCGTTTGCTGGTAATTTTGAGCCCATTGTTAAAATGAAAATCTTTGATTCACAATTTTAATTTCAGTTTCTTAAATTTTTGTCAGACTATAAGTGCTATTATTGTTTATTATTGATCGGCTAATTACAACTATTACTAATTTTTTATCCATAATTCTCCACGTAATAGAAAAAAAAAATTGGATGCCAAATATCTCAGTTAAAGATTTACGAGATTTGATTCCCGATTATAATGGCGACTAAACCACTCTCAATGATTTTATGGAAGCCGTAACTTTTGCAATTGACAATGGACCAGGAGGTCAAGATGCTGCTCTGATTTTTGTGATAAAAAGTTAATTAACTGATCAAGACAATTGGATAATTGGGATGATATTTATGATCTATTAATGAGCCATTTTGGCGATTGTCGCGATACAAAAGGACTCTCGCGCGATTTAACTTCTTCCTTTCAAAAATCAAATGAAACTCCGCGTGCTTTTGCCCAAAGAATTGAAGATTTACTGACGAGAATGAGAAATATTGTTGCCTTGAATCTTCTTATGAATTTTGAAGCGAGAAACACTCTAAACCAATCAAATAAAAAAATTGCTTCAGCAATTTTTTTGGCTCTCGGATCTACCAATTGTCCTAAGTTAGACTTACAAGCTGTAAAAAGGCCTTTCTTGTCAAAATTTTGGATTTTATTTCTCTAAATTAGAAATGGTATTTATTTGTGCTGTTTTGAAAATCTAAAGTAATTGCGTACCTATTTTGAAAAGGGGTCCAATTGGCATCAACTTTTTCAATTGAAGTAAAAAAAAAAAATCAATTGAAAAACGAATCAAGAGAATGTCATACATACGTTGACAAAAAATCGTCAATTTTTTTTTTAAAAATGGTCAAAAAAAAATTACAAAAAGTTGAATTAAAAAAGTAAAATTGATTGCTAGAAACGAATAAGTTATCAAACATGGCCTAGCTAGCTCCAATGATACTTCAACTTGAATTTTATTGCGTATTTTTGCGAATTGATGGAAAAATTGCACAATCATGCATTTTTGGTGATTTACATACAAAAATTACATGATTTTACTATTCGATTGTTGACAATCGAAATAAATTTCTCACGTTCTTTTTTTCTTCAAGGCAACTCTCACTTATTACAGAATATTGTTCTTGCTAGATCAACTTCTTGGAAACTTTTGATAGTTTCGAAAATGAAACAATCCCATTTGAAAAGTGAAATGTTGATATAGCATTGATAAAACAACTGAACCTTGTCTTGGATTATTTGATTTTCAATTACCTCGATTATTTTAATCCAATAGAGTAGAAGAACTTATTATTATACGACCTTTTATTTAGAAATTGTAAAAATGATTGTGAAAGAAAAAAATTAAGAACGCTTGGTTATTGTATATTATAGTGCAATTGGCTATAAACCAACAAAGCGAGCATTTGACTTTTCTTCACTACAAGAATTGATTCTATGGGTCTCATGAGGACATAAAATTTATCTATAGTGCCAGTTTAGGTTATGACTTTCACAAATAATGAATAATCATGTTTTAATAGGTCCACTCTATAAATTTCATTACAATGAACTCAATATTCGTCTTTATATGTATTTCTAGACCAATCTATGGTACTTATTGATTGATGCTCTATTGTTTTGCTCGTTTCAAGTTTTCGCTTGAGATTTGTACTATTTTTGAAATGAAACTTTTATAGCGAGACTAATGAATCCGAATGACGTTGAATTTACTTATAATGAAACGTTATTGCTTACTTGATTAAAACAACTACAAATACTATTATTTATTCCCGTTGCTAAGGAGCACCAAATTTCTCGCTAGCCATGATTTTTTTCCTCTTTTGTTTACTCCTACTAATTGATCAAGGATAAACATAGGGAATTGGTCTACGTTACCTGGACTAGGGTACTAAGGAGCACATTCATTTTTGTTTTTGTTTGTTGCGGTTGCTAAGAAAGCCATTCTTCTCATATAAAGTTTATTGCAATATTATAATATTACGCAAAAGAAAAATTAACAAATGCAGATATTTTGATAATTTCAACATGAGTTAACATTAAATACCTAATTTTAATTGAGAGTTATTTATTGAACCAGTTTAAAATTACAAATTTACATCTGTAAAATCCTATAGAGGTAATACAATTACCTGTACATAGGGCTGGCTTACTCAACCCTATCTTATAGCTAACTTAACTTGAGGACTTCGTCCATTTCTTTCGCAGTTGCATATTTCTTATTCATCGCGTGTAATAAATGTATGCTCATGACGCTATATAATTGAATATACAGTTTCCGAACACTTGTTGTAAAATATATCTTCAAGTGATTGCACTTAATAACATTAGATTAGTGACTTGTAGTCATAACAGTATTTTAGTTACAGGATCTTATCCAATTTTTTAGTTTAATCTTAATAGTACTTATATTGATAGACATAGTTTTGAGATCTTTTGGCAGTACATTGTATGCTCTCAATGCTACAATATAGCTATTTTTATTGCTTACGATTTTAGTTATTTTCGGCATCTGTAAATTCTTATTTCTAGTTATACTCTCTGATTCTATATATTTGTTTTTCAACTCACCATAGTGGTGTAGTAATGAGTTATAGACAAATAACTGCTCAAGATTTAACGGGTAATTTTG
>JAZBGZ010001442.1:0-14619 GCA_037414795.1 Stenodera caucasica | reverse complement strand
AAAAAAAAAAAAAAAAAAAAAAAATAAGTAAGTATAGCAAAAACAAGACAAATAAGAATTCAAACTTATTTGCAATACAACTAGAATACATCGACAAATCAAGAAACTACCAATACCTATAGGCAAATGATGCAAGATCGAATAGAAATAAACGAGCCATTTTCCGCTAATAAGCTAGTTGCATTGATTATAATAATATACATACATACATATGTAAGTATATTAACATGATATGCCAATTAAAAATATCATCTAGAGCGCGCATTCAGTAATGGGCCAACATAGGCGGGACTTATGAGTTAACATTATAATATGGTATTGACGTACTACCAGAACCGATGATAACTGAATTGTTTATCTCACTTCTTCACAAGAGAATGAAAATGATGTTATAATCTTATGAACAATCAAGCAAGATATTTAGACTAGTTGTCGTACAGTGGACATCCTGTACATACACTAATTGTTCGTATAGGCAGCACCATGAACTCGTTTATTGTCTGGTAGACGGAGCAATCAAATCAATGTCCAATTATTTCAATGTTGGTTTCAAGAAGCGACATAGCCAAACAAATAAACCAAGAACTACAGTTTAACGAGATGTTAAGTGTTACTTTGACAACCATTTCGTTATACTGATATCATGATATATAGGTACTTCTATCTATAGGTGTACGATACATACGATCGATAATAGTGATATTCAAACATTATACTCGATTCAAGCATCTGCCAACATAGGCGGGACTCGATGCTGTCATACCTATGACTCCTCCCACACATGGTGTTTTGAGGTGGTTGTCAAGGGAACGGATGCAAAACCAATAATCACTAATTCGTCTGTCTTATTTCTCGACAAAAAAAAAAAAAAAATCTAAATTGATTGATACCCAATTCAATTGATTGTTTCGCCTATGTTAAAAAAGGGTCACGTATTATTGGTCCATGACTGAATGCGTTATACATAAATATTGAACAAATAAGAGCCAACTAACTTACTCAGCATAAAAAGCTCATTGATTTCGATTCGAATCCGGCCATTGTCTTTGGTTAATCGTTGTTCTAGAGAAATATTTTCGATTGTTACAAAAAAGTTTCATTAATTTTATTGAAAAATTTCGATTTTAATCACACAATATTATCTTAAATTCTGACTATTTGACTAATCTGATCAAAATAGATTTTCGAGTGTTTTTAGATCGGTTAATTGAAACAGTATGGATTTAAGTGAATTTCTCAGAAATTTTGTCTTATATTACAATAACAATAGAAAAATAAATATTCAACAGATAATTTTAGGATTTCCAATTCTACGTCAATTTTGTCATACTAGATTTTGCTGAAACATAAAAAAAATCACCTCAACTTTTTGTGTATACAGAATGATTAAACTAACGTGAATTACGAGATCCTGGATCAATTTGGGTATTCGTCCATGATTAGATTTTACGGAGAAAATAAAAGTCGTTTTTGCCTTTTGAATGAAGAGTCAACCTGACAATTGCGTTTGAATATAGCTGACCTAAATTTTTGCGATTATCTTAATTGTTAAATAAACAACTAATTAGTCTAATTACATATATGGAAATCCTTGTCACAAGTCTTACTTCAAATTCATCAAAAAATCAATTTACATAACTTTTAGAATTTTCTATCATCAGATTATTTTATTTATTATCATCATAATAAACGTCGATATATGAAAATATTATATTAATCTCAATCTTAATAGAATAGGGGAAACAATTGATAAATCAATATTACCTATTCATTTTGTTTACACATCGTATCAATTGTCAATTAGTCAACACAATTATTATTTCGATAAGATTAAAGATTTAATTAATCAAATTCTAATACTCGTGTATCAAGTATTTATTTTTAAAATAGGTACTTTTATTGATCTACTGATTCTAATGAAACGATCAAATTCTATGTAAATGCTATAAAAGAAAATTTGTTTACCTAATACCTCTGTTTATTTTGACAAATAATTTTTACAATTCCTCGCGAATCATTTACCCGAATAAATGAATTCATCAAGATATAAATACTCAAGTTTTGAAGTTGTCAACATAATATCAATTGTAGAAGTGCAGTGTGTAAAGAAGGTGATCTTCTAATTTTTTTTTACGTTTTGGTTTCTCGTTAAATCAACACCTCAGGTAGATATTCTAATTGTAATTAGTACGATTATTATCTATCGATTTAAGTAGAAGGAATATTTTGATCTAAAATAAAAATAATTTGAATGATTAGTAGATAATTGTGTGATTAAAACGAGAATTTTGAATTTTATAACACAACGACTTATACTTAACTATTTGTACCAAAGATATAAAAATTGAGAAAGTATTAATAACTAGTCATTTTTTTTTTTTTTTAATTGTAAATAGAGATCTTAATGTTGATATTTTTAATAAATATGTCCTTATTATGAATGTTCTGGGATTTTACTTAATTAACACTCTAAACACTTTTGTCAACTATTCTCATGGCCTTTCACTTGAAATTTTATATTTTATATCATAAATAAAGCATCAAGGATATCGTGAATGCCTCTAAATAATATCTATATGAGCAGTTTTTCTGAGTTGAGTAGAGGACTACAGTAGAAATGGGACATCGAACTGATTGCAAATGAAATTTTGACACTAATGCTATTTGCAGTAAAACTAGTACCTTTTTTGACAATATTTCCATTAGATATAATGTCAAATTTTGTTTTCCGACTCTTTAGTTTTCCCCACCTACAAGCTTCACTAATAATAATAATGGCTTTTTTGTATTTTCCAAAAATTACTTCATAACTTCAATTGAAAGTTTGTGACTTTTGAGTTGACTAGAAATTGGAAAAAAGTTTCGTCAAAAATATGTAACTCTTTTTCTACCAACAACAAATTGCATTTTCCAGGAATTTTTTTTAAACGCATATTCACACAAGCTTTACATTTTTCAAAAAAAAATTGAGAATTTCCTATTAATTGATATTTTTCAAGGTTTTCTCGATTATCAATCAATCAACATTTATAAGTCTTTTTTATGTTTATAGAATTCTTCAACATTGCCTATTTGAAAAAGGGAAATGTTCCAACTAAAATAATTATGAACCAGTTCTGGAACTGTAATATAATTTGTGTGCGAACAAACCTATTAATAATAATAAGTATACCTAAATAATAATAATAATAACAATAACAATAATGAGATTAGGTCCATCATTCAAAATCTCAACAAACATGTTATTGAATTCCCAACTACTGTTTTTCAATTTAAAATTGGTAAATACACCAAATAAATAATGATAACAGTTTTTTTTTCGGAGGTATAAAGTAGGTATTGTTTTAATCTCGATTTGATAGGATCGATAGATATATTAATTTCGCTACTTACGCTAAATTTTATTAATACGATAAAAAATCTCAGTACATCAAGTTTCTTAATAAATAATGGATTCAAAACAATTTAATATAGAAACACCAATGCTTCCGACAGCGCTAACTAGAAAAACTAGCAAGAAATTTCAACAATACATCGCCACAATTTCAGGTGAGTTCCGATAATTTATTGATTAATAAAAATCTAAATAAGTACATAATGTTTCAGTATCTTTGGGTACTTTATGCGGTGGTACGGCTCTAGCATGGACATCTCCGGCCTTAGCCCAATTAATTTCAGACACAAACAGTACCACAATAGATGATGATGATGATGTTGATGGCAATTTTCAATTGACCCATGAAGAAGGTGCAACTGTTGGTTCAATTCTGACAATTGGGGCCCTGTTTGCGGCCCTTCCAGTTGGTTATTTGGCTGACAAAATCGGACGCAAAAAAATCATCTTGACCATTTCCTTAGCATTTTTGATTAGTTGGATTTTGATTGTTTGCGCCCAAAGTTCTTCGGTATTATTGATTGCACGATTCTTCGCTGGAATAGGCACTGGTGCTATTTGTGTAACAGCACCTATGTATATTGGTGAAATTGCTGAGACTTCAATTCGAGGTACATTAGCTTCATTCATTCAAATGTTTCTCAGTTTGGGCATTTTGATCACTTGCATTATCGGATCGTTAACGACTTGGTGGATTCTATCGTTATTGTTGATGTTTACACCGATTGTATTCGGTGTTAGTTTCCTATTTATGCCGGAATCACCGATTTATTCAGTTCGAATCGGAAATAATCAAGAGGCCGAGTCTAATTTGAAACGTTTGCGCGGTAGTCAATTCGATATTGCTGGAGAATTGCGAATTATCGAGCAAGAATTAGAGGAATCGCAAAAGAAAATTGTACGAGTCAAAGAAATTTTTACATTGAAACCAAATCGGCGGGCCTTCATTGCTGTTGTTGGTGTTTTAGCCTTTCAACAATTATCAGGAATTAATGCCGTCGTTTTTTATACAGTTCCAATATTCAAGGCGGCTGGCAGTACTCTATCACCGGATCTAGTTGGTATTATTGTCGCATTAGTTCAAGTCTTGGGCTCATATTTGTCGATCATTATCATTGAAAAAGCCAATCGTAAATTGTATTTGATGATGTCATCAGTTGGTATGATGGCGTTTTTGGCCGGTCTAGGAATGTATTTCCATTTAAAGAAATTAGATTTCGATATTGTTAATAATCTTAGTTTTATACCGATAACGTGTGCTGTATTATTTATGGGCTTCTTCTGTATTGGTTATGGTCCAATACCATGGATGTTGATGGGTGAATTATTTTCACCGGAAATTAGAGGCGTTGCAAACGGTTTTGCTGTTTTAACAAATTGGTTATGCGCATTTCTAGTTACATGCAGTTTTCCATTGATTAATAGTGGATTGGGTGTCCATGTTTCATTTTATTTATTCTCGTTTATATTGGGCATTTCGACAATTTATGTTTATTTTCTAGTACCAGAAACGAGAGGAAAAAGTTTAATTGAAATACAGAATATATTGAATAGATAAATTATTAGGTAGTTATTTCATTGTTTCTAATTAAAATCGATAAATTATTTGTTATTTTTCCATAATAAAAAATTATAAAAAAATGTTGTACCTATGTATAATATTAAAAAATACTCCTATTTAATCGTATCTAATGTAGTCATAGTAATAAAATAACTCAAATCAAATTCAAAATTTCAAGCTATGTGCGCCATCTATTGAGAATTTATGGAAACCATTCGATTTGCTTCAAAGAAATTAAAAGTAACTTTTACTTTTAATTTCTTTGATTTGCTTGTTCACAGAGAATTTTTTTTTGTAGCTATATCAGTTTCACTGATGATCGCACACGGGTACTATTTTTATCAATAGTATCAATAATATTTTTCGTGTTTCTTATAAGTCTTATTTATAACACTAATGCCTGTTTTCTTCACTTGTAGTTAGCTATCCTCTCCGGTTAAACTGGGGATTCCCTTGGTTTCAAACTGGTTCACGAAACAATTCTAGTAGTAGTTATCCTATGCATTTACTTAACTACGAGTGAAGAAAATGGGTATTATAATAATAAGTATAAGTTACTTCCAAAATATACAGACTGTATCTGAATTACCTGGCAAATCTTCAGAAGCGCATTTACCAAAACATATAGTCGAAAAAAAAATGTCCTGTAAACGATTATTTGACAAGTTATAGACAGCAATTTGAGAATTGTGGTGATCATATTATAATGAGTTTTTTTTTTATCAGTTAAAAGAGTTGTATCAATTTTTTTATATTGCCTAGCAACTCTAATCATTAAATTACTAAGAAACAGAATGAGAACAATAAATAATCGGAGCATTACACCTTCGATTAATTGCTCCAATAAAAGTCTTATTATCTGATTAATCTAATTTTAAAATTATAGACTCTCAAATAAGTAATTGTTTCTGGGCACGTTTCTTCAGAAACTTTTTCAATTATTTGGTCCATTACGGTTTGACCAGGCAATTCAGATACAGTCTGTATAACTGTTGCTGGTGTGGCTATCAATTTCCCGAGGTATGACCTTCTGAAAGAAAAACGGTGCTGATTACTTATTTAAATAAGAATTATAAAAACAAGCGAATAATGAAAGATAAGAATGTCATTTATTATATTGATGTCAATTGTAGATCAAACAGGTATTTGATTGTATCTCAGTAAATATTGTTTTATTCAAGGATTACCTGTTTTATTAGTCAAACATTTCAATAATTATAATTGAAATGAATAATAATCTCATTAGATTATTATAACTCTCATTAGAGTTATGTTTGAATTATGAAGATTTGTTGTTGCGTTTAATGGAAATGAAATAGAAAAGATGACAATTTGGATTGGACTAATCAAATTATTCTTGGAAAAAAAATTGAAAATGTTAAACAAAAACTTGATGAATAATTTTAATTCGGCTAAAAGTTTCCAATTTTACAGAATTTCTAATGAAAAACTCTCAAGATATTTGTCCAAATTGAGTTTTTCTTGATGAATTTTTTAATTCGAGCCTCATATTTTCCACACAAAAGTCTATCAAATATTTTTGATGAAAAATTCAATTTCTTAGCAAGTTTCTAACGATAAATCTCAGGATCAGTCGTTTTATATTTTTTTGTGTACACGCCAATATAATATGTAAAGGTCAATAGCCCATTAAATAAATTGATTGTTCTATTTCGGATCGAATTGATAGAATTTCAAAAGTCGCAATGTCTTGGCTGTGTATCAATCAGATTTTATCCCACTCAATATTTTTTAGAGTTGGATAAATGAAAAATATTGTATATGAAACTTTTATATGGAATAAAACCACACGTATGTATGAACTCATCGCTTAAATTCTACAATAAAGTGTAAATACGCAAAAATTAGTCAAATTGACATGTGCTGTTACTTATATCAAAGGTATATATTCGAGGTCAACCCAAATTATCATTAAATTTTAAAATAAGGCATTTTTTATCTGCAAGGTAAAGTTGTCATTAATTGTTAGGTTATTTCCGATAAATTGATTCAATGGAACTAAAACGGTATAGAGATCCGTCGTTTGCGGAAACTGGTGATCGGTCAATAGAAAACAGAAAAATCACTCAATTTCTGGCTGCAATCGCTGGTAAGTAAAATTGATCAATAATAATTTTTTAAATCTTAATACTTATTATTTTATTCGAAAAAATTCATTGTAATAATAAAATTTCAGCATCTTTCGGTAATTTTTGCGCCGGCTCAATATTAGGCTGGACATCACCAACAATACCACAATTAACTAGTTCTGAAAATATTATTAATGGTGGTTTTAATTTAACTGAAACTGAAATTGGTGCAATTGGTGGAGCTCTTTTTGTTGGTGCTGCATTATCATCAATACCGGCTGGTTATTTGTCTGAAAAATTTGGTAGAAAATTAGTATTAATTTTAATAGCAATTATATATTTAATACAATGGATTATAATTATTTTTGCACCAAATTCGATCGTATTGATTATAGCCCGATTCATTGGCGGTACTGGGGTTGGGGCTGTTACAGTAACTGTACCAATGTACGTTGGTGAAATTGCCGATCCGTTGATTCGCGGTACTTTGGGATCATTCGCACAATTATTTTTAGCTAGTGGAATTGTCACATCGTATATTATTGGAACATTCGTAAAATGGACTTTATTATCGACTATTTTGGGCGTACTTGCAATAATTTATGGATTATTATGTCTATTTATCCCAGAATCTCCTTATTATTTGATAAAAATGAAGCGTTTTGATCAAGCTAATGTATCCTTGAAGAGATTACACGGTAAAAATAATGATATAAGTGGAATAATAGCGAAATTAGAGCAAGAAATTGTCGAGTCTGAAAAGAAATCTGTGAAACTTTATGAAATTTTGAAATCGAAAGCTAATCGCAAAGCGATTATATGCACAATTATAATATTGGCCTTTCAACAATGCAGTGGCATCAATGCAATCACTTTTTATGCTGTATCAATATTTCAAGATAGTGGCAGTAGTTTATCACCGAATATTGTCGGTATTCTTGTCGGTGTACTCGAATTGACCGGCTCAGCCTTATCGACAATCATCATGGAGAAAGCCAGCCGGAAATTCTATTTAATTTTATCATCAATTGGAATGTCAATATCATCAATAATATTGGGCGTTTATTTCAATTTGAAACACAACGATATCAATATCGATTCAATACGGTTCTTGCCGGCCATTTTTGTATTGTGCTTTATGGCATCATATGGTTTAGGTTATGGTCCAGTGCCGTATCTATTGATTGGTGAAATGTTCTCCCCAGAAGTCCGTGGTGCTTGTGCTGGATTCGCTGTATTGGTCTGTTGGTTGTCCGGATCCGCTGTTACATTTACTTTTCCAATTGTAAAGGCGATTTTCGGACTGCATGTTATGTTCTTCTTTTTTGCTTGTGTCATGTTATCGGCAATTGTTTTTGTTTATTTTGTTTTGCCGGAGACTAAAGGTAAAAGTTTGGCGGAAATTCAAGAAATTCTAGCAAGATAATTTCTATAACTAGATAGGTATGTTTCAATTTTAAAATAAATTGATGTCATTGATATTTGTTACAATATTTACTTAAAAATTATGAATTATCTAAATATAATATTAATTCTACTGTTGTCTGTACTTATTAATTAGTAATTATATATACCACAATTTCTGTCTAATACTTAGTGAGTACTTTTTTTTTTTTTTTTAAATAAGCTTCTCAAACAACAATAATATTTTAATCCAGGTTCATTCTAATAAGAAAATAATAATAAATTCCTAAATTTGATATATACCTAATAAGATGGAACGGGATATAATAGAGAGTATAACTGGCTATCTAATCGTACCTACGGTTTTTCTTATTTGAAACTACGAAACTTAAGTAGACTTTTACCCACAATGCAGAAATATTGAATATATGTCTGTGCCATCTTTCCCAAAAGTCGAGCTTTATGTTAATTGGGAAAATCCTCGGATTGTTGCCGGAACTTTCTAATAAAGAATTTAATATAGGCGTTATAAGTCCCAATAATTTTTCAATAATCAGAGCATTAGCTCAGAGCCCAATTCTATGAATTCAATAATTGATTGATTAAATCAGATTCAACTGATACTATTGCGAGTAATCATTCAAAAATATCAAACTATTAAATCGCTGAAACAAAATTACCACTTACTACCAGAAGAATAGATAATAAATAAGTGAGTGAATAAGTTGTACAACCTATAGATAGATTTTGATTGACAGTTGTAGATAATCACCTACTACTGATAAAGAACACCAACTAAAATTATCATTTAAATATTAATCGACAAGTGTAATAACCACAATATTGATATGATGGATAACTGGTTGTCGCATTTTGCAAGGTCAATATTATCGTTAACATGAAAACATTCTTTGGAAAAATGCAATACAAATTTCTCATTCTTTTTACAATTTCTTAAATAAATATTGTAATATCTAAAATAGATTTTGATATCCTTTGGTATTATTCATTTATCCAAAATGATCATTTATAATGAATCATGCAATTTTGACTTTGCATTCAAACCTGCCTCAAAGATCTTTCTCGCGATTTGAATTAAAATGTGTAGTTCTTAGTAAAAATTGAGCAACTTGTCCTTAATCAATTAAAAAATCAGGAACGTGCGTTTAATTTTTTAAATAAAATGATAACTAATTGGAGAGGTACTTGTATTTGATGATTCAATAACATCATCAATTTAATTTACGTAATTATTATGAACTTGATGATAACAATTTTGATTATCAATTTTTTTTTTTTTTACTATTATACACAATTGTAAATTGAGCAATTCTGAATAAGTCTCAATATATTCATAATTTGAGATTTACATTGATCTCTTTTGTATCATTTTCAACTGATTATTTAATGATAAAAACTGCATTTTCCATCATAACAATAGAAAATCATTTTTTATGTCATTATCATCTGTCTATGAGAATTATTATAGAACTTTGATGATAAAATACATTATCTAGTGAAGGCAAAAGCTGACAAGCTCCTACAAACATTTCCAAAATTACTCCGTTAAAAATTGATTAGGATTTTCTCACACAATTCAATTAAATTGAATGATTCATTTCCGTGATTTGAACTTTACTAATGGAAAATAATTATAACAATGATAATACTTATAATAATAATAATAATAATAATAATAATAATAATAAAACGATTATAGAAATATTCAAAAAGCGGATACGCAAATTATAGTTATAAAATTACAGTGGAATTGTTATCAATTATTATTATTTAACTGACGTGAGACTTTCAAGAGGAACTATTTTATTTTTGATTGTATTAATCATTTGAATGTAATTTAAATAATCAACAACTACAACAGCTAATCGAATAATGTGAGATAATTTATAATATAACAATGTTACCTCTTATGAAAAATGGTGGATGCGCCTGGAGTTTATTTCACTATAAATATCATTCTTTATTATTTGGTTTTTAACATAAATATTCAATATTAAAATTATCAAAATATTTTAATATGAAGCATCTAATAAAGGTCGTATTGCTCTATAGACAAAAAAGAAATAAATTTTTGTTGTTTGTCGGTTATTTTATGAATTGGCGAATTTATATGAATTAGTTATTTTCATTAGCTGATATTGGCTTTTATATTTTAAGTTGGTATTTATCACGTGCTTTTTGAGAATTTCTCAAAACTTTTTGAAAAAATGGCGGCAACTGTCTATAAACTAATCATTCAAACGTTCGAATTTTCCTAACTAACCCAATTTGTATGCCTTGTATAGGTTCTTTGAAATTTGAATTATTTCAGTTTTTGAAATTTATTTCAATTTGTGAGTTTGTTAATTTGCGAATTACAAATTCAATTGTCTAATGAGAAATCCCAATATTTAAAATAAACCTCCAGAATATTATCTAATTAATATTAACTATTCATAATTTGAATATCGATTTAATTTTTGAATATTAATAGCCAACCAGAGATCCAATATTTAGAAAAATTTTAATGATTAGACAAAATACTGATAAAACGAAATTGCAAAAACCACTCATAGCGAACTTTATCAATTATATTTAACAAGAATCACACATTTATATTGATATATAGATATATATGTATGTATATTTTTTTTAAACGGTTACACTCGAAACCTGACACAGTTTTATATCATTTTATATAATATTATAAGACAAAATAGTTTGAGAAAAATAATTGTGGCATAACTGATAAAATTCACGATCTCAATTTGATTGATATTTAATCGATTCCAATTGTAATTTTGATTGTGAAGCGTGAAGATTGTAAGCTATTAATTTGATCATTAAATTGAATTTTAATATCTCACGGAAAATGACCACCAAAAATGATTATAAATATGATCAAGTGGCGGGGAACGAAGACAGGGCCGCGTATGACACAGAAAATGGTCAAGTTATAATAGAAACACCTGTGACAATGACCACTGCTGAAAAATCGCCAGATAGGAAATTTTTATATGCCGCAGCATGCGTTGGTGAGTCAATTTCACAATAATCATTATAATTATCATTAAAAAATCCACCTCTAATTTTTCCACAGCTAATTGATTTCATTATCAAAACTAATAAATTGATAATGAAATTGGCTCAAATTAAAATTCATTACACTATCACATAACCCCGCGCTATAAATCACTAATTTCAATGTTAGATAAATCAAATCACTATAAAGTAAATAAGATAAATGTTATAATAATAAAATTTGATTGTTTATTGAAATTTTTTGTAAATACAAAAGTCGAAATGAAATTTACCAATAATCTTAACCAGATAATGGCCTATTTGAAAACCAAACTGTAAACCACAAATTTATCAAGGAGAATTACAAAATTTTCAAAATAAATTGCGATTAGTTTCAACAAGTCTTATCATTATCAAGTAGCAATCAAATTTAATAGTTTTGATTTTTGCGAAATCCTTGCCTTAAATAATAATAATAATAATAATAATAAAGATAGATTATTTTCCAATTCACTGATTCAATTAAAATTCCTCGATTATTTTAAGAATGTTGTTTCTTTTCTTCTAAATTATAGGCAATTTGGCAGCCTTTATTTGCGGTACATCCTTTGGCTGGACATCACCAGTCATACCGAAATTATTATCGAACAATACAGATGAGAATCCGCTAGAATTCCCGATAACGTCCAGTGAAGAATCCTGGATTGGTTCTCTACTACCAGTTGGGGCAACTTTGGGACCGTTTGCTGCTGGTTTTGCGGCCGATCAGATCGGTCGAAAAAATACAATTTTGGCTGGTACTGTACCATTTGTATTGGCATTTATAATGGCCGCTTATGGTACAACCCCAATAGTATTTTTCACGATGCGTTTCTTCTGCGGTTTGGGCGTTGGTACAATATTTACAGTTTTGCCAATGTATATTGGTGAAATTTCAGAAGATGAAGTACGTGGTAGTTTAGGTAGTTTTATGCAATTATTTATAACAATTGGCTTATTAACATCGTATTCGATTGGCCCTTATGTTAGTGTGAAACTGTTTAATTTTATTTGTCTATTGACACCTTGTATTTTTATGGTAATTTTCTACATGTTCATCCCAGAAAGTCCCTATTATTTAGTACGAATCGATAATGATCGTACTGAAGAGTCCTTGATGAAATTACGGGCAAGACCGCGCGATTATATCCAAAAAGAGATGGTCCAAATTAAGGCCATCATCGATGATTCTTTGGCAAATAAGGCCAACTTCATGGACATTTTCAAATCGAAAGGCCTAACAAAAGCTTTGATTCTCTCATTGAGTTTGGTCACTTTCCAGCAATTCTCCGGTATCAATATAGTGTTGTTTTATGCTCAAAATATTTTCATTAGTGCCGGTAGTACAATCCCACCGGCAATTTGCACAATAATTCTTGGTGTTGTTCAAGTGATAGCTAGTGGAACAACTCCTATCGTTGTCGAGAAACAAGGCAAACGTTTCTTGTTGATGTTATCAGGTATTGGAATGGCGGCATCTTTAGGTGTTTTAGCTTATTTCTTTTATTTGAAGAATAGTCATCATGATGTATCGTCGATATCTTGGCTACCAGTTGGTTCGTTGATCGTTTACAATATCGTTTATTGTTTAGGCTTTGGTCCATTACCATGGGCCGTTATGGGTGAACTTTTTCCCGATAATATCAAATCGGCTGCATCAACGGCCACAGCTGCTATTTGCTGGTTTTTGGGTTTTCTTATAACCAAATATTTCTCTCTAATAACCGATTCTATTGGACAAACTGGGTCGTTTGGTGTTTTTTCACTTTGTTGTATTGTTGCTACTGTTTTTGTTTATAAATTTTTACCGGAAACTTCCGGAAAGAGTCTACAAGAAATCCAAGATATTTTAAATAGTTAATAATGATGTTAATTTATTTTATTATTTTTTTTTTTTTTTAATTTTAAATTTGTGTACGTTCAAGTACTAATGAATAATTGTAGAGTGATTGAAATATAAATAAATTTTATTGAATGTTATTGAAAGAAATGCAAAAGTAAATAAAAAATTATTCTATATTTGTAGTGTTGTTTTTTTATTATTTTTTTTTTTTTGCAATTGATACACGCGTTCGGCATAATTTAATGACAATTAGACTAACATCAAATGACTGATAGAAGGTAACCTCCAGACTTGACATAATTATTTTTATTGTTACAAGAACATATAACACAATCGCATCGCAAATAGGTTACAGAAGTACTTGAGAAATTCTTCTAATATCTTGTTTCTATGAAAATAAGTAGGTAAGTATAGAAAAAAATAAACTTGATCATTTTTGTCTATTTATGGAGAAATATATGACATTCGGCCTTCATTTTGACTCAAGAGAGAAAAACTCAAAATAATGTAAAAGTTATAGAATATTTTTCCAAATTCTTAAATTGAAATCATTTTTGCCAAATAAAATCAAAATTAAATAAAAATCAATCAGATAATAATCGAGCGAACGTCGTAATTGATCTGATTTGATCAATACATACAAATTGAAAGTTAATTTAATTAATATGAATATTTTTCAAGTATTACAACATTCGAATAACTTTATTTCAATTATTGGATTCATTTTTAACTTAAATAAGCTTACAATTAGAAAAATTAAAATTTTAAGAAACTACAATCTTATCAAAACCTACAAGTTCCAAATCCTCACAATTATCCTTTTATTATGAGCTACATGAATCTAAATTTTTAAATTAGAACCATTTTATGATGAAAATATTTTCATGAGGAAGACATTATCCCAAAAAAAAAACAACGTAACGTAAAATTTGGCCCTTTTTGAGATCTATTATAGCATACCTAGCTATAGGTATATTTCTAGCTCAAATCACTCCCTAATCTATCAATTATTTGATCAATAATCATCACTGTCAACTTGATGACGAACGATTCATGAGAAACTAGATAAATGCTATTTCCTTTCGAATAATTCGATAACAGGCATGTTTCTGGCTAAATAATTGAATTAGTATGTTATAATAATGTTCTAATTATTTGAATTATAATCCAAATAGTAATTTTCCAATCATTTTAGATCTATTCAATTGACGATAATTATAAGTGGTGTTTATCGAATCACAAATAATTAAAAACAAAAAAAACAAAC
>JAZBGZ010001440.1:0-11155 GCA_037414795.1 Stenodera caucasica | reverse complement strand
AGAATTTCCCAATAAATTTGAATGGAAAAAGCGATATTTCGAACATAAATCCCGGATCGTTCGGGAGAGAATCGTGATTAAAGATCACGAATCACTCATAAAATTCGACGAATGAACAAACTCCACGTTTCAATATCTCCAAATGAATATGGAAATGTCAAAATTTTGAGATATGGGATGATTGGATTATCGAAAAGTTTTCTCCATAAGGAATATTTATTCGAGTGTCTTGAGAAAAAGAGCAAGAAAAATCGATAAAATACTTGAGACTTCCGTGAAGCGACAATGAAAGGAAACTGTAAACACCACAATTCACTCGAAGAATTCAAATAAGAGGCGATAAAAGATATTCAATTATATTCAGAAAATCGTCGATCCGTTAAAAGTTTTCTCTGATTTGCGCCTTCAAAAAGATTGTTGCTCTGACTTGTACGGATCAGTGAAGTTTTAAGACTTAACTCCAATCATAACAACGACTCAAAATCCAGATAGTCACTTAAGTCACTATCAGCGGAGCCCAAATTTCGATTGGAATAAGTGTTAAATGAAGTTCTCTTAGTTCACATTTTGCTCGATAGAAATCGATTCAAATTGAGTTGGGACTTATCGAACTTCAAAACTCCATCTATTGACAGTTAATTGGTTTTTTTGTGTATTCGAAATCATTAGACCGACGTTCCATCAATCGAGTAATTTTCCTACAAAAATTTCCCCGACAGTAAACTGAATAAAAATCTACACTTTACAGATAGACGGATTTATTGTTCTCGCTCTCGATCGAAAACGGATTTATTTTTATTGAATCACTTCTGTACGATATTTTATCATCTCCAATACCTTTGTTTTCGTTATAAAAGCCCTCTGTATTTACCTTATCTCTCGATTTTCGACTCTATCATTGTTTCCAAACTGTCACCATATTTTCAATGCTGATATCCAGATCCCTGCAATGCAGACTTTGTTATCAACGACCATCAAGCCCATCAATGGAATTGTCTTTTTCGTAGAGTTGGGAAAGTTTAATCATCAACTCGTTGATAATCCAATGTCTGAATAAATGTTGGTTCGTTGTTGAATTTACGTGTTGGTAATTTTTTTTATTAGTTTTATTGTTGGTTTTTGGGACATTACAGCAAAGTTGAATGCAAATTTTAAAAGTCGAATGGTTTTTATTTAACTGTAAAATCCAGACGACTTGATCAAAATTCAGGCAAACACCTATTAGCGTGATCTGCATTTAAACGACTCAATTCTCAAACTACAACAGTTTATTTGGATTTATTGCGAAATATTTCAATTTCATGTCGAAAACAAACAGAATTGCCAATATTCGTTGTTTACAGTAAGTTGATAAAAACTAAAATACGGGGCGAACTGGAAATTATTCCATTCGGACGAATGAAATCGACCACCCAGACTTCCGACTCGTCAACACCACCTCGTAAATGAGACGACTCGCGGATTCACGGGAATCTAAATGACGTATACAATAGACTTGTTTTCAGCGAATAGACACTTCATCATGTATGAGATTTATTTAAATAAATCTGTCATTAGGTTCGGACAACTTGACATTTAGAACGAAACGTGATTACGAAAATATACAATTTTAGAGATAGATTTTCTCGGAAATATCGTTCATCTGTTTTACTAGAGATTTCTATTGGATTATGTAAAAACTAACACAATTTATAAAAATTACAATTTCCTGAAATTTGGCCATCAAAATAAAATAGTATCTATACACAATCTAGCTAGAGTATATAAAACTTGGCATCAAATAATATTGTCAAATTAATGTGACACGTTAATTTTGTTGAAATTTATGACGGTCTGTATGTAAATTAAAATTTTAAATTGTGGCACTTCATCTTCAAAACTTCGAGTCATTACAGCGTTAAAAACCGGGTGGTGTAAGCTTTGATGATAACAGCAAGGCTAAAGGGTTGTTAGACAACAATACGTCCGTATTTATGTTGTTTTATTTTTTGCTATTTATAAATATGAGGACTGATTTAGGCGGTAGTCCTTTGTGCAGGGAGCCTTGAAAATTGCCAAGCACTAAATTGTTTGTGTTGAACTTCTCAACTGGATACGCCTGCGCTACCACGTCAAACATGGCACGCGCTCCACTGACTCCGGTAAATAGAAACTTCCATAGATAAATACGTATATAAATTTATACCCTATGAATTCATTTATATAAACATACAAGCTGTCCCAATATCTCTAGTTTAGATGTCGGGAAATCTCGCTCAGATCCACTCATCAACTGAGTCGGTTGTCGTACAGCGGACACCCGGTATAAGTGAAACTATCCAAATTGCAAGTTGAGAGAGTGATTGCGAAATTTCAGGACAAATTTTCCTAATGCAACCCCAACCAACTGTGAATTTTCACTCTTGACAGATTCCATCGTTTTTATGGAATTTTCATTGATGAAAAACCGGCTACAATTTCATTAGTAAAAGTTGAATTGGTAATTTGGTTATATTGAGTGACAGTAAATTATCCGGTTATTGGTTGAACATGTCGTAATCTAAAATTTCCATCCAGTTGATTGTATTGACTGGAAAGTTTATATTCGAAATTGTTGGGAAAACTCGATCAAATGCAGACTACAAAATAAACAATTACGACAAGTTGTGCAGTGTAATTTAACATTTCCAAATCGTATTTGAATACTTCAAAATTAATTTGTTTTCGAACTACAGGTAATCTAAGTAGTCGAATCTAAATCGAAAAATTATACTAAATATAAGGGAATTGAGTTAAAAAAAATTGCGCAGATTCTCACAATTATTTGTTCCATTTTGTATAAAAATAACTCGACAACTCTATAAAGATTTCCGGAAATTCAGCGATTCCACTCATACGATGATCACTTCTATAAAAGTCTGATTTGATCGATAATCACTACTAATGAGTCATCTGAAATTATGGTCGGTTCAAGTTCGGAGATACATAGGCGGGACCGGTTGTCATAGTAACAGATTCAATGTCGGTTATGATTGGTGGTGTTATTAGAGTGTTGTCAAATTTCTTTTGTACTGACTAGATGGATGTTGTTGGAATAATTTTGGAGATTCACGAATCTAAAAAGTTAAGAACAAATTGAGATTAATTCAGAATATCTTTTAGTAAGAATGACAAATGGAAAGATGCCAAAATTTGAACTTAACCTCCACTCACCTCTATGTTTAGTCTAAGTTGACTTATAAAATAAAACAAAACAATATTTTTTTTGAATATTATTGTGCTTCTTTTAGGGCCATTTGTTCATCAACAACATAAACTTGATCAAGCTTCAAATATGATAAAATAATAATAATAAACAGCCAGTGGCTCTCAAACAAATATCGACGATTTAGTTGAGATGTCGTGACATTTTCGGAATGCTCCATTTTCTATTCACCCTCTATTTAGGGGATGAAACATTTTGATATTCAGCATGAAACTCATCCGTATCTTCTACTAGAAGATCCTTGAATAAGAAATAAGGCGGCAATACGGCTTTCTAACCTCAATTGTGGTGTTTCAAATTTGAAAATTTAATAGTTGAAGTTGTGAATTACCTGTTTCACTCACTTTCATATATTAAACAAACACAACTCACTCATTGTTACGTTATTGATTAATTCCAATGTTTATTCATCATCTCATGAATAAACAGCTCTTATTTGTGCCATGCTACATAATAATCAATATTTATTGTATTCAAAATATATGAATCTTTTGAAACTATTGGATCAGCATAAAATGCCCTTAAAAAGGCTCTCATCATTTTAAATATCACGGAGAAATAGATTTTGATAACGATATTTGTACAGTGTAGGTGCATCTTTACATAAACCATTATCTTTAGACTAACATTGAATTTAATGAGATGATTTTGATGTTAAAAATAATAATCGAGGGAGAAGTCTGATTATTTGAATTCATCATGGAATATTATTTTTAAAAGCGCCACCATTACTGGTAATTCATTAAAAATACTAATTAGTCTGTTTTTCGTGTATTCACATAAGAAAAAAATAATAGAAAGCATCGTCATTTTCGTTCAATTAGCCTAAAAGGCGCTAAATTATGTCATGAATCATTGTTATAATAATAATAATGGATATTCCTGAAAATATTCGGTGCAATTGTAGAATTCTGATCGTATTCAAATTAGATCAAAGTTGTTGTTGCGGTACATCTGGGAATACTGTTTTTTTTTTTTTTGTCTTAGCGGTAAACACGCATTTTAATCTTCTAGGAAGTTTATAAAAATACCGTAGAGTCGGGCAAAATTTGGGCCAAACTGTTCAAATATAATTTCATTTAACAAGAATCAACGTCCTCGAGATTAACGTAGAATAAATTGATGGGTTTTGGGCGAGAAAAACTACCTGCTTGTTGTTATTTATAAACTGTCTAACAAAGTAAGCGAACTTTATACGAAATCTATTCAACTGGAGCTAATTAAAACTCACACTTGTGCATTTGGCTCGAATCTTCCCGCCCATAAAACTCGATTAGATTTATAACGGTTTTTTGTCCGTTCCGTTGTGAAATATTACGATTCTTTTCAAATGTTCGTAATTTGGCGATTTTGCCGCAATTTTCCGTATTTTCCACATTTATTACGTTCTTAGAAAAATTGCAATTTCGTCGAAATTAAATGCAGACGATACTTTATAACGGTATTATCCAAAATTTCTCTTTATTGTGTGTATTTGCCCTTATTTCGTACTAGATCTAAATTGGGACGTGTATCATAACAGTCGTATTCTAGCTAGCGCTCAATCTTCAGACCATCTGCAAGATCGTGATCTTTCTTGATTGTAGCAGTATTTTTAGAATTTGTAAAATTGATGTTGTTGTTGTTTTTGTTTTAGTGTGTAGCCCCCGAGAGCAACACCACCACCACTATCAGTAGCAGCAATAATAACAGTCACTGCCCTTCCAGTCCGCGCCCTAGGATGACCGTCAATTCGCAGTCGGGTCCCAGATCACCACGACCCCCTGACGATCTCATCACCACTGCCACATCCGCCCTCCGGCGATTACATTTCAAAACCGGAAGAAACGCCACCAAAGCCACCACCAAACAGCAGGTATACCAAAACGACCTTAACGATAACAAAAACAAATAAAAAAAAAAACTTAATAAAGCCGGCAAATGAATAAATATGACGCCAAGACAATTTCCTGCAATAAAACGAATCACCGCAATATTACCGCAGGAAAAGCTCTATTTATTATAATCAGAATCCCCCAATAAAACAGCTCACTGATTCTTTTATTTCGAAAATGAAAGTTCTACAACTATGAGGTGATTTTCCTAAGAAAAAGTCTATAAGCGAGTTTGGGGTCTGAACCGGGATCGAACCCATGACCGCCTAGATGAATAATTGATCATGATGTTGTTTTCCTCGAAATTTCACCAAGAATCTCAATATTAGGCTACTTATTGTATTAAAATTTACGGTATCGAGCGAATTAGAGCAAATTTGGCGCTATTGGGGTGTTTTTACTATAGAAACATCAACGTTATTACGCGGACTAAAGATAAGTCGTTGTTTTGTCCCGCTTATTTTCACCCTAAAACTAATATCACCGAATATAGGCTTTGAAATTGGGTAAATGTAGTGATGTCGCGCATTATGTTGAAAGTTTTCTATGAGGTACAAATGAGTTCGCTGTTAGACTCAATTTCATTGAAAAGCGTCATTTTCTACAGGCTGTCCCAGAACTGCTTTCCCATAGAAAACAGGCATGTGCCAACAGCAAAAGAGACTCCAAAATGACTGAAATAAGTTTTCTTAAGTCTCACTTTACCGAGTTATAAATGTTTCGATTCCACCAATCCCAGAAGCTCACCTCAGATTTTTTACTAATATTACCAAAAAATCTGATTTGTTGCTAGGCAACAAAAATTATAATTGATTTTGCTCAACTTTGATTGGTCAAGTTTAGAATGTCTTTCCTCACTTATCGCTTGGGATAGGACTTTATTTTTTTCAAAAACAGATTATTATTACATTCGCCCCGTTGTCTCTAGAGAGGCAGTTCTGGGACATCCTGTATAATGATTTAATTTGAAAAAATTATGAGAAAATATTATGAAATTCAAGTTATGCAAATTTATGGAAATAGGACTTGAAAATAGTACAAGATTTCCACTCTAAAACGTGAAAATACAATATTTGAGATTTTTTTATGATTTCATAAAAAAATCTTGTTTGAAATCCAAAATTTTACTGAAGGAAATCTTCCTGATAAAATTAAACATTTTTCACGCAAACATTAGATTAGGTAAACAAATGATAGAAAGAAATCCCCATAATTGTGGAAGACTTTTAAAATATGAAAATTTGAGCGAAAATACTGACTAATAGAAAACCTTGAAAATTCCACTGTAAAATTCGCAATCATAGGAAAATCAAGAAAATGCATAAATTATCGATAAAAGACAAATAGCTTGTTGGAAATATCGACGAAAAATAGTGTTTCGGTAGAAATTTTCTTCGAAACTGAAATTTGACTGTAAACAATGAATGATGGGAAATTTTCCCGAACATCTGGAAAATTGAATATTTCGTTCCAAACGGTGAGATAGTGGAAAATTAATTTGAAAATCCTTTAATAAAAGTAAAAAAAGAAAATGGGCCCCGCAAGTTTCCAGCACCGATTTCAGCCATCATTCAACAATCAACTAGAATTATTTTTTATGGAAAATAACACGTGAAACTCTATCAGAACGACTATTTATTTTTGAATACGGTCGAGATGAATATTGTATGATATAATTCGGTTGAAAGTTGAATCTGGTGCACTTTACGATGTCAAAAAGCGACCATATATAGCTTCGGGAACTTTGTGAATAATGTCGAGACTTTTTAGAAGCACGGCTTAAAGTTCGATGAAGAGTTCGTTGTCGTTTCGAAGTCGAAAACTTGGAACGGTTTCCAGTTTGTCGTTCTTTATTCGAAGTCGTCCGTTTTCTTGCGAATACAACTTACTCATACTGAATTAAAAATAAATACGGTTCCTTGGAAGTTTATACAGTAGAAGCAAAGCAAGTAGGGGCATAAAACTCTTTACTTATTTTATCATAATTATAATATTATATTATTAAGTGTTAGTTTAATCGAATTTGGGAAGTTCTCTGTCTGACTAGTGTGAGTCTCGTAGGTGGGTCAAATTATAGCGTTAAGAGTGACAAAGATAGCGAATCTTTTTCTATCTATGACTTTACGTATTTTATTTGTTTGTTGTGTTATTTCGCTCGAGTGAGCTCGCGCTCGATCCCCGAGGAGCGTTTCATGTGCACGATTGTTCCCAGGCCCAATCTGTTCCCAAAGTGATCGTGATGGGTTCGAGTACGGCTTCCGAAACAACAATCAACACGAGCACGGACAGTTCGAACACAATAGTAACAACAATGACAGTAACTGATGGCGATATAACTGAAGATAGTCTCGATGTTACCGAACCAATTGATTATTTGATTTCCGATAATATTTACGATAATAATAGAACAAATCCAATTCTACAACCAGTTCCGGCAACACCGACAACAGCCAAACCGGAACTGCACGAAAACGAAACGATCAAATTCGATTTTACAATGACGCAAATCGATCCAGATCGATCTGATGATAAGCAAAACGATATTGAAAAGACTGTTGATAAATTGATGGAGGAGCAATTGGAAGCGTTGAAAATGGAGGCCAGACGCCGCAACAGTTATAGAGCCGCTGCTCAAAACGACTACGATAAGATCGAAATCGATCACGATAAGCCGATATCGAGTCCGAAAGAATTGGGCAATTATCGGAAGAAGCTCGATATCGATAAGGAGAGACCGGAACGGACGTCGCCGAAACGGCGAGCTGAACGACCCTTAAACTCGTCATCACCGGAAACGAATGATACGGATTCACCGCGACCTAAACATCGTCACAAGAAATCGAGTCGTCGACACCATTCGCCTAGTAAACAACGGGATAAATTCGTTTACGATGAAAAACACATCGCTAGGTATTTTTAGATTTTCATCTAATTCGGTTTAGTGATTATTCAATATTTCTAGGTATAGAGAGAATGTACGGATGACGCCGCCACTGCCCGATCTGCGAGTCGATTTCTTCAACGAAACAGTGGACATCGGCCAAATAGATTTATTGCGAGTTTCTGGTAATATCGGCGAGAAAAGGGGCAGTGTCTGTCTTAATAAATGTTTGCGTGAAGTGGGGGCCCAACTGGAAACATCGGCCACATCGCCTATAAATGTTACCACGAATCCATTAGAGAATTCAGTACATTTTGGCGGACGGAAGGCCCCACAAGCCACAATTGTCGTACAACAGCCATCATTGAGTTTGGATCATTCGAATGTGGCGACGATTTTATTGAAAAACGGCAGTGAATTTGTGTCGAACGTAGAAAGTGCCGGCAATAAATTGACATTGAAACGACAAAAAGAGGAAAATATGAAGCAATTGTTGGATGTGGCCAATAATTTGACGTTGGAGGAGATACACGATTTCGAGATGAGGTAGGTTGCTCGTAAATCCCCTATTTTTGGGGGTAAATAACCGTACAATATCCCGCTTCTATTTCCTCTTCAACTTAATTGTTTCAATTAATAGAAATAAAGCCCAATTTACTCTAGAATTGGGAGGTTTAATTGAGCCGAGATGGAAAATGCCACCTATCTTGGATCTGGCAGAAAGTGCTTCAAAATTAGCTTTTGTTTAACTAAAAATATAAATACGAAGACAAGAAACAGATCGAGTCCTATTAATAGATTACACGATATTAACATTAAGGCTATTTATACTATGGACAAGTTTATTTTGGTTGTTGCATTATAAAACCAAATCGACTAATAATGTTTCCTTCGCTGCATTTAGCCGACATTAATGTGATTTATTGTCCAAAGTCGGCTTTGGGGCCGATGAATTTGATTTACTCTGCAATCTTATCGTTGAAAATGTCATTTTTTTTTTTGTTTTGTTTGGGTTTTTTGAAGATATGGCAGCCCTCATCACAACCGGTCGCAATCGGTGAAGACGCCGGGCCGTTCGTCAGGTCGGCCGAATTATTTGTGTTTGCCCCAACAAAGGTCCCGTGTGGCTTCCATGCCCAATACTGGCGTTGAAGAGGAGTATTATCGTTTGAGGCATTTCTCGATTACTGGAAAAGGGGTGGTGAATCGGGGTGATAGTTTGAAGAGTCGCCGATCCAGATCGAACAATTCCGTAGCTTCCAGTAATTCCAGGTGAGTGTTTCTCGTTTTTTTTTTAAATTTTTTTTTGTTATTTGTTTCCAATTGTTTATTTTGATTTTTTTCGACGTGACGCAATACAGACATCTGGCAAAAAAATTTCATGGATATTTCTCATGAAAGTCACATCAACAATATTGTATAATGAAAGTCTATTCGTTGTTATTGAAATTGATACAAGTCAAACTTTTTTTGATGTTTCACATATTGGAACAAGTCCAATTTGATAAAAATCTTAGTATGAGAATTCTTCTCAATCTTTTGCCTATTTGATTTTTATTATTTATAAATTGAATTTTTTTGATTTAGATTCACTTCTCTCCTATCCAAAGTTTTTGTAAATATTTAGCAAAACAGTAGAGACCCTCTTATCCGAGTCTCCAGTAATCCGAACAAAAACTCTTTGGCCCAAACAAAAACGCTTGGCCCAAACAAAAACTCTTTAGTCCGAACAACGGTATATTTTACTGTACGACCTTCGAGAACTGGCTGGAATGGACGCCAAAAAACAATCGAAAATTCATGATTTTCCAAGATTTAATTGTTCTTTAATTTTTCTTTTGAGATTAAATTTGTTTTCTTCTTATCTATAGAATATTATAAATTTTCCGAGATTGACTTAGTTTTTAGTGAAATTTTTTCATTAAAAAGTCATTAATTGCCATTATTTATACTGAACTTCAGTAACAAATCGCTAATCCGAACACCACAATTCATTGAGCAGTTCGGATTAAAGGATCTCTATTGTACTTCTAATTACGATCATTATTTTCCCAGCATGAGCATAATTTCCAATGCTTCCATCGACATTTTGGCCCTATAATCGAGCTTTCAACAGAGTTTCCACGATTTTGGAGCAAATTTCTGAATAGAGACAATTTTCGCATTTATCGTCGGAAACTTGCAATTTTCCAAATAAAACTCCGAATTTGCTCCATGGAAATTACGTAATTTCGAAAAAGCTCTGCAATTTGATCTTTCTTTTGCGAAATTACGAGCCATTTTTCCGGAAAATGCCCCCTTTGATGGCAATAGAAGCACAGAGTTTTCCAGAGTATCATATCAAAAATAGTTTCATGGAAAACTCACTCATCGTTTTAAATCATATACAGATCAAAAGTGCACGCAGACAGCTAGAGAAAATTTCGGAAAATCTTCAGACATCTTCTTCAGGGAAAATTATGAAAATTATTCAATTAGATCAATATTGAGGCTGTTAGAGTCGAAAATTTGAGCTTTCGAATCTAATTGTTTTTAAAATTTTTTTTGAGATTAAACCTGTTTTCTTCTTATCTATAGAATATTATAATTTTTCCGAGATTCACTTAGTTTTTAGTGAAATTTCTTCATTAAAAAGTTATTAATTGGCATAATTTACACTGAATTTCAGTAACAAATCGCTAATCCGCTATTGAGCAGTTCGGATTAAAGGATCTCTATTGTACTTCCAATTTCGATCATTATTTTCCCAGCATGAGCATAATTTGCAATGCTTCCATCGGCATTTTGGCCCTACAATCGAGTTTTCAACAGAGTTTCCACGATTTTGAGGCAAATTTCTGAATAGAGACAATTTTCGCATTTATCGTCGGAAACTTGCAATTTTTCAAATAAAACTCTGAATTTGCTCCAATTCCATTACGCAATTTCGAAAAACCTCTGCAATTGGATCGTTTTCTGTCGAAATTTTGAGCCATTTTCCGGAAAATGCCCCCTTTGATGGCAGTAGAAGCATAGAGTTTTCCAGAGTTTCATATCAAAAATAGTTTCATGGAAAACTCAATCATCGTTTTGAATCATATACAGATCAAATGTGCACGCAGACACCTAGAGAAAATTTCGGAAAATCTTCAGACATCTTCTTCAGGAAAAATTATG